>CP036241.1:0-89960 GCA_004299765.1 Talaromyces funiculosus
TAAAATCTAGATTTAAAAGTTTATTATTAATCTATATTAAATAAATATATATTAAATAAAAAAAAAATAATAAAGAATTAGATTTATATAAATATAATCTAAAAGGCTTATAGACTTAAAAAAATCTATAAAATATTTAAAATTAAAAACTAGATAAAATAATAATAAAAATATTAAAATATTTAATAAGCTATTATTATTAAATAAAACTAGTTATATTTTTATAAATATTTATTTATATTAAATTAAGATCTAAGACTTCTCTAAATATAAAATTTATAAAAAATTTAAAAAGATTATTTTCTATATTCTTTTTAAATATTAAAGATATTAAAAACTCTAAAAAAAGCTATATAAAATTTAATTAATATTAAAATATTTTTATTAATTATAGCTAAAAATATTTTAAAAATAAGATTTTTTAATAAATCTAAAGCTATTATAATATTATTATAATTTATAATAATAATAAACCTATTTTAGAATAAAAAATAAGCTATTAAAAAGATAGATTTAGAGGATTATTAAAAATAAAAAATCCTATAAGAATAAGAAAATATAAAAAATAAATAAAAAAATAAATATTTCTAATCTATTAAAAATAGATTAGAAATATCTAGATATAAGAAAATATAAAAGATTTTTATAGATATAAAAAATCTATAAATAAGCTTAAAAATCTCTAATAAATAAGCTAGATAAAGATAAGATCTAAATCTAGAATTATAAAATATCTAAGACTATTAGAGGCTATAGCCTATAAGGCTTCTAAGGCTATAAAGCCTAGCTAAGGCTTCTACCAAGTCTATTATAGCCTATAAAGCTCTATATAGACTTTAAATATGATTAAATAATAATAATAATAATATAATTTATATAAATATATTATATTATAGCCTTCTATTAAATAAATCTAGTATAGATTAATTATTAAATATTTTATTTTTTATAAATTAAATAAGTAAATAAAATTATTATTATAGAATTTAGCTCTAAAAGAAAAAAATAGCTATAAGATAAAGAATTAAAAAATAAGAATAATATTATTATAAGATATATATTATATAGACTAACTTACTTTAGAGCTAGTTAATTAGTACCTAAAATATATTATAATCTAAGTATATATTAGTTATAAATTAAAGAAAGATTTAGAAGTTAGTAAATAGCTAACTTACAAATCAACCCCTATATTAAGGAATATATCTACATTTCTTATTCTCTAATCATGCTCTCTACCTAGTCTCTTACACCTATCTATAGACGCCTATAAAAAAGTCTTATAGAAAGATCCCATAGGACTTATAAAGGTCTACTTATATTATTATATAATCTTTATATATTATAGAATTTAAAATATAGATTATAGTAAAATATAAATTATATATAAAATTCATTTTAGCAAGGTTATACGAATAGGCTGCTATAGGTGGTGCTTATCGATAAGCTTGCTGTTTTATGAACATCTACACTAAACAACCACAACCAGCTCAATATTCAAAAGTCAAATCATTGACAACGATATCTATCTAACTGCCCACCTACCGAACGTATATCTGAACCAAAATGAAACATCTCTTGACCAGAGTCACCATTACCCTCTAGCAATTCAAACTGACTACATCACACTTGATCAAGCGCGGTGCTCTCAAACACCACGAATCTAGATGCATTCAAGATGGCAGGTCTCTACAGACTCTGGTATGACAAGCGCAACCCGCCCCCAGACTTCTCCCACATCCCCTTCCACGGCAAGACCATCCTCATCACCGGCGCCACATCCGGCCTTGGCTTCGAGGCAGCTCTCAAATTCCTTCAACAGGGCGTCACATCACTCATAATCAGCAGTCGCGACCAAACGCGTGGCCATCAGACAAAACTGGAACTAGAACTTCGTACTGGCCGAAGGGGTGTTGTGGAGGTGTATCCGCTTGATATGAGCTCTTTCCAAAGTGTGGTTGAGTTTGCGTCGTGTATCAATTCTGAGCTGTTGTCCAGTGGGCGAAAATTAGATGTTGTTGTCCTCAATGCTGGGGTCATGCATCGCGGATTTGTGCGCTCCGAAGATGGGTGGGAGGATACATTGCAGGTTAACACGCTTTCAACGGCATCGCTGGCTGAATTATTATATCCTACACTTCAACGACATAGAAGCAGTAGCAACGAAGTATTAGCGGAAAGCGATGTGCCGCATCTCGTCATTGTATCGAGCGGTACTGCTCTACGGGTCAAGCAGAAAGATCTCCCACCACCCTCATTTTCGTCTTCGTCTTCGCACCCGCTATTAGATTATCTAAGTCAACCCTCCACGCGCAAGAAATATGCAATCTCAAAACTGCTCATTGAATACGTTTCCCGCAGCATGGCAGATCAAACCATCAACCCTAATGGGGGCTTGGATGTGATCATCAACACCGTGAAACCGGGGTTATGTGCTTCTGCGTTGGGACGACAATACACGGCTCATTGGTATGAACGATGGGCTGTGGGAATGTTTAATTGGTTATTTGCACGAACAGCTGAAGCCGGCGGGAGGGTTTTGGTAAGTGCGTGTGTGCAGGGATATGAGTCTCACGGGAGGATGTGGAAGGGTGATGAACTTTTTGAGTAAGCGTGCCCGCGGACTCCTGAAAAATTCGAGAGATTGTGAGAGTGGGCTGACCAGTTGTGATTTCAGTGACAAAGGCACTCTTCTAGGGAAGGAAGGAAGAGCACTAAAAGATCAAGCATGGAAAGAGATTTTAGATGTGCTCAAGGCGCAGGCCTCAAAATTCAACGTCTCACTCGACCTTCGGTGAATGTTGTGGTATCTCATTATTGGGTATACTAATATATGTACAATTCTAATCCCGTAAACTCAGAACCTCTGCCAGATATTAGCTCAGTCCGACACAGAACTCATATGGGGGAATGGGAACTCACCGGTCAAAAACTCCTCAAAGCTGAGCGTTATATACCCATCCCGATCATCATCATACCGCTTGAAAACATCCGTCATCCTCTTCAAACTAATGCACGCCTGCACAAATAAATCAAAACTCATCCCGCGTCCCCCAGCACCACCAGCGTACGGTACTCCTGCAGTCGGGCCCGCGCGCCGTCTCCCTTTGGCCTCGTATGTAGTGAACAGCACCCGCACAAATGTCCGACTAAGTCGGTAGCCAAAAGCTACAAGCGCCTTTTCGAACTCCTCCAAACTGATTTTCCCACTTCGATCTTCATCGAATCGATCGAAAAGCTCTCTCCATGCGGCGAGGAAGCGCCACAGCGATACAAATTCATTGAAATGGATTACACCGTCGCCATCGCGATCAAACATGCGCACCATGGTTTTGACGGTGTCCGGGTCAAAGTGGGTATAGTCGCCATTCACCAATGCTGATCCGAGCTCGGACTCTGTAAGTGCGCCTGTTTTGGATATATTTGCAGCGTAGAATAAAGGGCGCAACTCTTGAGGATCGTCTGACGCGGGGCCTGGGGGCGGAGGGCCAGGTGAGAAGGTAGGTTGGGGATGTTGTGTCGGACGGCCCATGGCATTGGGATTGGGACGAGGACCATGTCCATAATTTGCCGGAGGGGGTGAATGGAGTCGAGAAGCGGCGCCGCCATCTGGGGGATGTTGTCGGTTCACGAAGCTGAGCGGTGCGGGGTGAGGTGACGTCCCAGTTGGTGGTGTTCTGCGCGGTGGCAAGCCAGAGGGTGTATTTGGTTTAGGGGGAGGAGCAGGTCTCTGTTCTGGTTGAGGTCGGCTTTGCACATTGGCTAGTAGTTCCGCAGCCTGTAGATCAGCTTCATTAGCTATTTTTACGGCGTACCATGGTGTTGCTCTCAGCATACCTTGTCAGGCTCTATATGCCTAATGGTCAGAGTATAATCAGCTTCATATTCTCGTTTACATCGTCATTCTGGATTGGAGAGCTCTTACGCTGGTAACGCATCGGGATTGAATTTCTGACTGTAGGCCATTGCGACGGCCGCTACAGTCGCGCAAAGAATCAGTCGAGTTGAAGGATATTGGGTGGATGGATTGCCAACTGAAAATCGTGATTGACTCGGGGTTTAAGTAAAACTCTTCATATCTTGCAGCCTGATTTGGGGCTCATTCAGTCCATCGACCAGGATGGCGGGCGGTGGAAGTTTGGGGTCTGAAACGGGTTGAAGATCGAGCACTGTCAGTAGAGGCCAGTAGCGTGTCAGTGCGATGCCACATTTATCACAAACAGGAGCACAATAACAATTGAGAGTGGTTAATTGTCATGGGAAAGGAGAAGATATGACGAAGCTTGGAGGAGTCAAATGCCTAAGGCCCCACTCTGTGGCGGGGCTCAGCCATGGCGATACTCTTTATTTTTATAACTACGCTGAGCCCAATCACAGCCGCCCTCGCGTCTCATGTCTCGGTTTGGGACATCCATACGAAAATAGCCGTGAAGAAACTCGGCTCCTGTCTAGGCCAAGCCAACTGCACCTTCAGTGCTAACCTATGGCTAGCTCAAAGACATTCGATATTGCTACGCTTAGTAGTGATTGTACATTTGATATTTTTCTCGTGGTAGCTCTATACATGTAGAGGAAAATTGTTTTTTCTCTCAGACATGCGAACAAATGAATGAGAAAGACGCAATATAACCGAACGAAGTCAGAAACCTTCCGCATATCGTACTTTTCACTGTATGGATAGCGCCCATGCTTCACGTCCTATGTTACCACAACTCCTTAGCATGTCACACGTCCATATTAAGCAGTTAGCTTCTTCAATGATGTGATATTCTGAAGACAGCATCCCAATAAGGCGCCTAGGTCGGTCAAGCTGTGCTTCAATACTTTGGGTTAGGGTTATACTGTTCACTATTCTGTCAAACATGTGGCTAGCCGTTGTAAATCTATATACATCGGATTTCTCTGGCTTGGAACGCGTGATATCAAGGCCACTTCAAGTCCCTTTTCTTTTCAACGGTTAGTCAAAAGCGGTATAATGTTCTCACCTCGAATAGGAGATCAATACTCCATGACTGGTAATGCAAAAACCGCAAAGGACAGACCGATTGACTCTCTGATGTATACAATGTTTTACTGTAGAGAAATGCAATTTCCGAATACTGCTTAACTTTTGCTGTCTCATTGCCTTGGCATACCTGATTGAAGAATGAGAAGGAATCGACGCTTCGGTCCCCTTCCAGCGCCTCTGATTGGCGCTAACGCTAAATCCGAAACAACGTGCTGTGAGTGGTCGGATTTAACAAGCTTTCGCGGAGAAAAATTGCCGAGTCATGCTGCTACATGTATGCGAATTACCATTGTGAGTGTAACTTTGGTTATGAGAGGTACATGAGCATGTCAAAGGGCGCTATTATTATGTAACGTCGTGCTTGACTCACACACCGACTTATCGAGCACTGAATCATCTCTTTTTGCCATGCAGTAGTGCATGTCAAGACCGGTCGAGAGGGTAATGCTTATTAATGTAGACTAGCTCATGCACTTTGCTAGGCATGCCCCCTCAAACACGCGGTGAGTCACAAAGATCATCAGACTACATTAGTTGAACGTTATTCAACACATCTCCGTACGGTTGATCGGATTTACCGCGATCCTTCACAGCTATCACTAGACTCGATCAGGAAATAGTGAGGTGGTTTGGATCCAGACCTGGCGGAGATAATCCCCACATGGCAACAAACTCTTTTTCCTCGTCCCCTTCTTTTCTTTTTCTTCAATGTTATATATACTTCACTGCCATCCTACAGGGGCACTCTTTTGCTTGTCGGGCTGATCGAGTATTCGTTCGATTTATTCGATCTTTTTACGTCATTTTGATGCGAGCGTTGGACAGGGTCGCATTCCGAGGCCAAATCAGCAACACATACTCCCCATAGCAACGACATTTTACCCGTTTTTCTCGTTCGAAGGATTCATAGCCGTGGTATTATACCTGAAATATAAGCAGCTGTACAGGGAGGAAAAGGGAGGCAAAAGGACCACGGATCATAAAATGTCCGAGAAATCAGAACCGGGCATTAACCAGCTCCGAGAAGATGAACGTGCTTCAGGAACGACACTCGAAGCTCAAGATGCAAGCTCCGTGGATTTCAATTCGCCCCCAGAGATAGAGAAAATGAGGACGCAGGAGCCGCCGGCTGCTGGAGATCCCAACGCCGTACCTGAGGAGAATACCGTCACCCAGACCACCACATCGCAGTCTCAGAAATTGACCAAGAGCAAAACCATCATTATCATGGGTGCATTATGTGTATGTCATTACCTTCCTTTCTTAAAACCGTAATTAACATGTGCGAACAGTTGTCGGTGTTTTTAGCAGCTCTCGATCAGGTATGTTGGCACAGCCGCCAGTCAGTCATTAACACACACTAATGCAAGGTAGACCATCGTCTCAACAGCCCTTCCGGTCATGGCAGCTCACTTCCATGCCACCCAAGGTGGCTATTCGTGGATGGCATCTTCATATCTTTTGGCGAATGCTTCGTGCGTCCCTTTTTGGGGAAAGCTTAGTGACATCTTTGGCCGAAAGCCCATCATTATCCTGGCCAACATTGTTTTTTTGGTGGGCAGTCTTATTTGCGCTTTGTCTACGAGTCTCGCTATGAACATTGCTGGCCGCGCTATCCAGGGTGCAGGCGCTGGCGGTATTATCGTGCTAGCAAACATTACCGTTTCTGATCTAGTCAGTGTTAGGTATGTTCTATCCGGCTCTGTTTGAAGAGAAGCGAGATGTTGACACTATAGTAGAGATCGGCCTATGTACTATGGTCTATTCGGTGTGACCTGGGCTCTTGCAGGAGCTCTTGGCCCGATTATTGGTGGCGCCTTGACGACCAAAGTTACCTGGCGATGGTGTTTCTACCTGAATCGTTCGTTCACACACCAATTCCGTGATGCTTTAAGATAGACTAATCATTGCAATAGTGCCGGTCGGCGGTTGTTCCCTAACTATCCTAACCTTCTTCCTCAAAGTACACACACCAAAGACTCGCCTTGTAGATGGTCTAAAAGCAATCGACTGGCTGGGTGCTATCACTTGTATAGGCGCTACCCTCATGTTCCTTTTCGGACTGGAATACGGTGGCATCACCTACCCGTGGGACTCGGCCACGACCATCTGCCTAATTGTATTCGGTGTCTTGACGTACGGCGTCTTTTTCCTCATCGAATGGAAGGTTGCCAAATATCCCATCATTCCTTTACGACTCTTCAAAAATCGTCACAATTTGGCAATTTTTGGCGTATGCTTCTGTCACGCCTCTGTCTTTATCGCCGGCGCCTACTACTTACCAGTCTACTTCCAATCTGTTCTCTTGGCCACTCCGATTCTTTCCGGCGTCTACACGCTCCCGCAAGTACTCTCATTATCACTTACTTCAGCAATGATTGGAATCATTATGAAAAAGACCGGCCGCTACAAAGAAGTCGTCTGGTTGGGAATGGGCGTCATGACGCTCGGCTTCGGACTCTTAATCGACCTTAAACCATACGCAAGCTGGCCCCGAATCATTATCTACCAACTAATCGCCGGAGCCGGCGTGGGACCTAACTTCCAAGCACCCCTCGTCGCCCTCCAAGCGAATATTCACGCCTCCGACATGGCCGTCGCAACCGCCACATTTGGTTTTGTGCGCCAAATCGCCTCAGCTATGGGCATCGTTCTCGGTGGCGTCATCTATCAGAACGTCCTCGCACAGCAACTACCGCAACTCGAGACCGTCGTCGGCTCTGCCACGGCCGCGAAACTGGCGAGCTCTTTCTCCGGCGGTGATAAGTCTCTTATCCAGTCACTCCCCGCTAACCAGCAAGCCGCCATCAAATCGGCATTTACTTTTTCACTGAGTCGGGCTTGGATCTATTACACCGCACTAGGCGGTGTAGGATTCTTACTCAGTTTCTTGATCCGACGACTTGAGTTGAACCAATCACATAAGATTGCAAAGACTGGTCTGGAAGAACAAGAGAGGGCGAGACAGGAGATGCTTGCTGCTGAGAAGGCTGCTAAGGAGGCAAAATCTGCAGTATAGATTCTCTTTTTTTTTCTTCGTTATACTTTGCATATACTACTAATCATATGATGTCAAAAGTGTGTTTTGGGAAACGCTATGAAGCTTACAAAAGAGTGGAGTCTTACGCAATCAACATTGATACCCTTTCCATTGCAAAAGTTCAGTTCGGGGATTATACCAATTCTTTCTAGGTACGGATGTATTCTTGTACCGTATATTTGATTGGCTTCCGATATGTATATTTTTCAGCCTTTGGGTATCGTTTTCTCCTGTCTAAGAAAGATCTAATGATTTCCATTGAGAAGCGTTGGTTTATTTTGAGATATTCCGAGCTAAGTGATAATTGTACATATTTTGAGACGAGAGTCTAGGTCTATCTATTTATACATTGAAGCATATATTCGTAACACCAACCACTTGCAAGTTTACTTCGACACCCTCTGAAGCAACATCGCACGTCGAGCCCTAAATCCTACCGGGTAAGAAGAGAATGGATCCCATTCGCAAACAATGCCTTTGCGTAGACATAATGAAACCACTTTATATACTCCGCAATCGACGGCTTGTTCTCCTGCGGATTGCATCGGAAATGGAGTAGCTCCATTTGCACTTGCGGTTCAGCATCTGCTTGAGCCGGTAATCTTGTTATTTGAAACCGATGGCAGCCAGCGAATGCGGACTCGTCTGATCCGAAGCCGTAATCGATGTAGCTGGCATCTTGCTCGGAAGGGGTTGCGGCTATGTATTCATCTAGCACAACGAAAGAGCCGAAGAGACTGCTACCTTTGGGTAGAAGATGAGTGGAAGGAATGTCGCATTTTTTCCAGATGGTCATGGCATCTGGGGGACGTTCGAAACCTAGAAATCATTTAGCTTGCATTTCTCTGAAGCTTGTCGGTAGGTATCAATTGATGGGTTTCGAAGTAAAGACCTCGAAGCTATAAATGAAATAGAAACGGCTACCTGTAAATCTGCATGGCAGTATATTTCCACCGCTAATCCTCAGAATAAATCTTTCAAAAGCAAAGATGACGCCACCGAAAAACCCCGTCGAAAACATGGCAAGCACATTCTCATCACTCAGCCCGGCAACCGCCGAGGCCGGTAGTATTTGGACTACCTTATCAGTACTCGTGACATGATTACGCGGATTCACGAGTTTGAAGGAGGTCGAAGCCAAAAATTCAGGCCGAATAGGTAGAGTAAAGTGCGATTGACGCAGAGAGCGAAAGAAGGGAGACAATGATTCGGTGAAGTTTGAAGCCATAGATCAATGACTATCTTGGTAATAGGCTAGCTTGAGGAAAAGGCCGCTCGAGAGTATCTTCACACTGGGTTCTTGGCTTGTACTATGGAGAACAATGATTCTTGGGAAAGGTAGAGTTATCGGTCAGCCTCGGGGACTGGACGTTTTTATAGCATGTAAGCCCCGATTCGACCCGCCTCGCGGATTGACTGTGGGCCTCGCATTCCTTGCATCCCCTATATTACCTTAGTTGGACACATGACAGGTAAACTTTCTATTCAATAAATCGATTATCTAGCCACATTTGCAGTAGTTGCTACTTCACTCTTTTAAGATGCATTTGTATCTCACAGCTGACTATGTATGAGGAGTTGGTGCATAGTCTCGGTTGCAAAGGGGATGCAAATGTACTGTTCCCCCCATGGAATTACATGTCAATATTCCTGGGGTATACATCTGAGAATTAGGTATTAATGATCATTAATAAGGAAGTATACGCTGTTAAAGGTAACTAAACAGTAACTATCATTCGTATTAGCTCATAAGGCACATGCAATTTTAGGTTGGTCGATTCCTGACATACATTCACACAGACAAACAAATGAAATAAACATCAATCATCAGTTGGTCAAGTCTTAAGTCAATAATTGTTCAGTAGGGCCAAAATGCAATCAATCTAAGCAGATCCATCCAAAACCTGGCCCTGGTTAGCACACACTTCAATAGCGAACTTCCAGATAGTAAGCTCAGGACCAAGCAGTCTCTGGAAAGGAATATCAAGTCCGAGTTCCTTGAAGATCCAGTTGCGCAATTCGGCACCAATCATACTGTCAAGACCGTAGTCGGCAATAGCCTTGGTGTGAGGCTCAAAGATGTCAAGGTCGAGGACCAGGAGACGGGACAATTTCTGAGTGAAGTAATCGGTAGTAATCTGGACGGCTTCAGCGGCAGAAGCAGCGGTACGAATGGTGGTCAAGATGGTACGAGAGGCCTCAGGGCTACTAGCGGCATCAGCAGACTTCATGGACTCCAATAGGGTCTTGAAGCGGGTATCCTCGAGCCAGAAACCGTCGGTGGTGTCGGCGCTATTGATGGACTTCTGGAGTTTGACAGGGTCCAATCCGACAACGACATGGTCGACAGGTTTCTTGTTGGACTGGACAAGCATGGAAGTAGCGAAAGATTCCAATAGGTGAGTCTCATCAATGCCGTAGATACCCTTGCGTCGAAGAGCTTCTTCAACCTCAGGATGCTCGGCAACGTAACCGACACCGAGAACCATAGGTAAGACAATGGAGCAAGCCTTCTTACCATGGCTGACACGGTAGCGAGCCATGGAATCCAAGAAGCTGTTGGCGGCAGAGTAGTTGCCCTGACCAGGGATGCCAAGGGTACCAGAGGTGGAACTGGTGGTGACGAAGAAGTCCAGAGGAGTATCGGCAAGAACTTTGTGGAGGTTCAAAGTACCGTTGACCTTGGGGTGGGTACAAGTCGTCCAATTGTTGTAGGTCATGGAGTGGAACAAGCCGTCCTTTGAAAAAATGTAAGTTATTACTTTACCCTGTAGCAATTATAAGAAATGGGGGTACATACTCTCAAGACCATCGCGGCTTGGACAACACCGCGGATGGGGTGCTCCTTGGATATGCTCGCAACGGCGCGCTCAACATCCTCCCTTCTGGA
This sequence comes from Talaromyces funiculosus, assembly GCA_004299765.1. Taxonomy (NCBI): domain Eukaryota; kingdom Fungi; phylum Ascomycota; class Eurotiomycetes; order Eurotiales; family Trichocomaceae; genus Talaromyces; species Talaromyces funiculosus. The sequence goes on from CP036241.1 coordinate 10,939, forward strand.
AACATCACCACGAATAACTTGGCAGTGAATACCGGCGTTCTGCAGGTCTTCAACAAGGATACGGGCTTGCTCCTGGTCGGTGCCGGAACGACTGAGGAAAGTAAAACGGCAGGCTCCATTTCCACTCATCCAGGAAGTAAGACTACGTCCTAAACCACCTAAGCAGCCAACCAAGAAGTAAGTTGCGTTGGGGTTGAAGCGCAGAGTAGGAGCTGTTGGAACAACCTCCAAAGTCTTCTCAGAAGCAGCGTAAGCAATCAGCTTCTTAGAAGAGAGAACGCTGTCAGAGAATGAAGAGACAGCAGACTCAAGATCCGCGATGTTGTAGATCTCTGCGTTCTCAACAAGCACGCTGGGGTCCTTGCGGAATAATGTGACAGCAGACTTGAGCAAGTAGGCTAATACCTGAGGCTTATGGGCGTATAAGTCCAAGATGTCGTAAGAAAGGTAGCTAGCACTCTGATGGAGAGGAAAAGTGTCGAGGAGAGCACGCTTGAGGACGTTCTTACGACCAAAGTCGACGAATCGACCAAGAGGAGCAGTGTAACGCCAGGACTCACGAGCAAGGACTGGATCGGTGAAACCACCGCTGAGTATGACGTCAAATCCACGGCCGTTGGTCAGAGCCTTGTAGTCACGAGCCAAGGAGCTGATTGTAGAAATGACAACTTGCTCACGTGCAATACTGAACTTGCTAGCAAGCGCGGAAACATCGGCCTCAGAGTCCGCAACAATGAAGGGCTTACCACCGAGAGTCTGGGCAACTTTGATAGCTGCAGCACCAACAGCACCGGTGTTACTCAAGACGAGAACAGTCTCACCCGGCTCAACACGGGCAAGAGTCTCCAGTCCGTAGATGGCTTGAGCGAAGCCCCAAGGAACGGAGGCCAACTTGGTGACATCCTCTTCTTTCTCGACCCTCTGGACAAGGTCAGCGGAAGTGCGTTGGAAGGTAGCAAACTTGTCGAAAGCGAAACCAACAACTATATCGCCAACTTTGAGGTCAATAACACCAGAGCCAACCTTTGTGATAGTACCAGAGATTTCGTGGCTAAAGGTGGTGGGGTAGTCGTTGCCGTTAATGACAACGGTATCCTCCTTGTTTAGACCACCGTAGGAGAGTTTGACCTCAACCTCGCCCGCATTCAATGGGTCGTGCTCGCGCTTGTCAGCCGCCCAGGTGATCTTACCCTGCTGAGCGGCGGCAACCAAGTACTGACCCTCGGTGAAGGGGGTAAGGGTAGGGATGTTCTTGACGGTGGTGATGGAAGCACCGCGATTGGCGACGAGACGACTAACATAGACGATGCCGTTGGAAACAACGTACTCGGTCTCGTGAATGTCGTTCTTTTTGGACTGGCGCTTGGCAGTCTTAGCAACGATAGAAGCGAGTTGTGAAACGGAAGTAGTCTCAAGGTCAAAGTCCAAGGTAGTAAGAGCCAAAGAAGCCTGCTCAGAGGTGACTGATCGAGCAAGACCATTGGTCATGGCATATCCGGGATTCTTTCCGGTCAAGATGCCACCGGCAGTAACCCAAAGAATAAAAGAGGCCTTGCTGGTGAGATGCTTGACACCTTCAAATTCGTTTTCGTTGATCGTAGCAAGAAGAGGGGAGCCTTCGAGGTCACCTACAATGATGACAGATTCACCATCCATGGCTTCAAGAGAGTCAAGGCGCCTTCTCTTTGTGAGGAATCCGGTCTTGGTCAACTCCTCCTCAATAGCGCTGACAATAGAGGCTGGCTCCTTGCGGTAGATCAAGGTGACCTCCTTGGAAGTAAGAGGTTCATCAGCAGCGGCAGCCTTGGCAAGGAAAGCATTGCCATCCTTCTCTACGAAGATCTCAACATTTTCAAAGCCAGCAGGAACCTCCTTGACGAGGAGACGCCCGCCAGCCCTGACCAGTTTGCGAATATTCTCAGTCTCAGTAGCACCGACCTTGCCAGTAGCAATAACTAGATCGTAGGCACCACTAACGGTCTCGTCAGCGAGAGGAGCGGAAATGTCGAGCTTCTCAACTCTGAGTCCCTTAGCATCGGCGAACTTGGCCTTAGTAGCCTCAACAGCCTCGTCGGAAGCCTCAGCAACAGTGTATTTGATTTGGAAAGGCTCTTCCAAGATGCTGGCGATGTTCTCGGATCCAATTTCGAGGACCTTGGATCCAGGAGCCTTGTGGGCAAGAGATTCCACTAACTTGCCAACAGTGAGATCGTCGACCTTGTCAGCCCAGGCGAAGCTGTCAATGTCGGCCTTCCAGACAGTCTCCTGGTAAGGCTGGGGCTCGGTGGCTTCCTCGGCACGCTGGGGAACAGCGGCCTCGTAGGCAACGCAACGCATGTCAGTGATGTCCATGAGGAGCTCACCGTCGTTTGCAACGAGTTGAGACCCGCTAACGAAGGAACAGATACCACGCTGGTCAGTGAAAGAGAAAGCAGTCGCAGCAGGCTTCTTAAGCTGCTCCTCACTAGGGGCCCAGATGGCAACCTCGTCGACTTGAATGGGTACAGCACCACAGGTCATGTTGTTGAGCTTACCAGCGTAGATAGAGACGATAATGAGCTGTAAGCAAAGGTCGACAGTACCAGGGTGCAGGACGTAGCGAGACTCAGCATCCAAGACACCAGACTCCTGCTTAATATCGAAGTGAGTAGCAGCAACATAGTTCTTGCCATCAGACTGAACGTCAACCATACCCTGGAAGGACGGACCGTAATCGAAACCAACTTCCTTGAGGCCGTCATTCCAGGCCTTTCCCGAGGAACGCTGGGGAAGATTAGGGACTCTGCGAGGAGTCTGTCCACGCTGACGGGCGTTGATACCGATGGTGCCAGTCACATGATCGTTCCAGTGACCAGCCGCAGAGACAGACGAGACGTTGAAATCCCACCACTGACCTTGCTCGGCTTCAGTGAAGATGGATGGGCGCAAGCTAAACATGACTTCGATACCTTCATCATCATCGGGAGTGACTAAAGCAGCTTTGATAGAAACATCACGGAGGACAAATCCGTCGATCTTGACAGGCTTGCTGCTGAGTTCATTGACCTGGGTCACAGCTTCAATAGCCATGGAGAAGTAACCAGCGGCTGGGAACACAGCTTCACCACCGAGGGAGTGGTCACGGAGCCAAGGAACATCTCTGATACGGAGGACGTTACGCCAGACAGGCTCAACAGCAGAGCAACCAGGCATGCGGATACCCAATACATCGTGGCGAGGGTGCTTGATGAAACGGTGCTCGAGAGACTGACGAGGCTCGGCCCAGAGCTTTCTGGGGTAGTGCCATTTGTAGGTTGGCAAGTCAACAAGGATTCTGCCCTGGAGGAGCCTGGTCTTCTCAGGAGTGGCTCGCTGCTCGATAGCAGTGGCTGTCTCGAGGTCAACGGGGTAGTCTCCCAAATAGAGTTCACCAGCAACCTTGAGGAGCTGAGCAGCAGAGTCCTCGTTACGAACCAAAGTGGGGATGTATCCGAGATTGCCGTAGCCGAACTCTTTACAGATCTGCTTGATAGGACCAGAGAGAGCGGTGTGGGGTCCGATTTCAATCAAAGCATCAACGGAAAGGTCGTTGGAGGAAGCAATAGTTTGGACAGCCTGGTTGAATAAGACGGGACTGATCAAGTTCTGGCACCAGTAGTCCTCATCGACCACAGCACCTCCAGTGAGCCTAGAGTTGGTGACACTGGAGACCGTAATGGCACCCGTGGACAAGGGGGAGTAGAATGAGACAACAGACTTGGCCTTTTGAATAAAGTTTTTGTAGGTGTCGGCAGAGGGTTTCATGGTGAGAGTGGTAGGCCTTACCGCTAGTCTTAACGAGACGAGCGAAGATACTCTCAGCATCCATGGCAGCTTTGATCTCTTCAAGGGCAGGAGCATCACCGGAAAGGGTAACGCTGGCAGGAGAGTTGTGACAGGCAATGACTACTTTTCCTTCGTATTTGGCAAGATAAGGCTCAGCAGCTTCAGCGCCAAGACCAACAGCCATCATAGCACCGTTGGTGTTGACAGTCTTGACAGCCTGACCACGATAGTAGGCAACGATTATGGCTTCGGTGGCAGAGATTATTCCAGCGGCAAAAGAAGCTGCAATTTCACCAGAGGAGTGGCCAACGGTTACCTTGGGGCGGACACCCCAGGAGAGAAGCTGCTCAACAATGGCAACCTGGATAGCGGTGCAAAGAGGTTGAGAGAACTCGGCCTCATTGACACGAGAGGTGGCAGCGGGTTCGAGTAAAGCTGCCTCAAGATTCCACTCAGGGGCATCAGGAAGAGAGCGGAGAGCCTGGTCAAGCTTGCGGATGGTAGCCAAGAAGCTGGGGTAGTATTTCATGAGCTGAGAACCCATGGTAGCCCACTGAGCGCCCTGGCCAGTGAAAGCAAAACCAACTTCGTTGATCTTCTTCTTTTCAGCAATATCGAAAGCAGCAGCATCGTTTCCGAAAGCAGAGACGATGGTAGCAGGAGTAGCAACAACGTAACCCTTGGTCGAGAATCGGGACCGGCGGTTAGCAAGAGTGTAAGTGAGGTCCAATGGGTCGTATTGGTCCACAATCTTTTCGTACGCTGCGATATTCTGCTTCAGAGTTGGCTTGTTGTGAGCAGACATTGGGAACAAGTAAGGGCGGTTCAATTCGTCTCCCTCAGGCTTAATGTCGGTCTTCTTTCCATGCTTGTAGCTGGGTAAGAAGGAGTCGACGCCCTCAACGATGATGTGGCCATTGGTGCCACCGTAACCGAAGAAGTTGACACTGACACGCTTGACAGGCAAGTGAGCAGGGAAGGGACGGGGCTCAGTGACGACGTGGACCTTCCAGTCTTTCCAATTGACTATTCATCGTTAGCATCGTGGGACAGCTAATTGACTAGGGTTCTAGGGCTAACTTTTAGGGTTAGGCTTGACCAATCCGCGGGTAGGAGGAATGATGCCGTTCTCGACGGCTAAGCAAGCCTTGATGACAGCAGAAAGACCGGAAGCAGCTTCAGAATGACCGATGTTGGTCTTGACAGCACCGATGAGAAGAGGCTCGTCAGCGTCGGTTCTCTTTTCGTTCATTGCAAGCGCGACGGCGTTGACCTCGAGTGGGTCACCAATAGGGGTTCCTGTGCCGTGAATCTCAAAGTAGCCAGTCAGGCGAGGGTCGAAATTTCCACCACGACGGTAGGCGTGTTGGATAACATCCTTCTGTCCCAACAAGTTGGGATGGGTGATACCGACAGCTGGGGCTTTCCCGTTGCTACGGGAGTTTTAGTGTTTGTTATGATTGGGTTTCGTTGAATACTTACGAGTTGACCGCACTGGTACGGAGGACACCGCGAATTGGATCGCCGTCGCGGACAGCGTCACTGAGCCTCTTCAAGTAAACGGCACCGACACCGTCAGCACGACCATAACCATCAGCCGACGCGTCAAAAGTACGGCAAGTGGAAGTGGGAGACAAGACGCCAAGCTTGGCAGTGTTCATGTGCTGGTCAACAGTTATGATAAGATTGACACCTCCAACAATAGCGCCAGAGCACTCCCCGTTGCGAAGAGCGTTGCAAGCATTGTGCATAGCATAAACGGACGAAGAGCAAGCGGTGTTGACCACAATACTCGGTCCGTGAAGGTTGAAGACGTGGCTGATACGGTTACTAATGATACCAGGGTCGACACCGGTAGCGGCGTAGCTGTGACGGAAATCCGGTTCCTTGAAAGACATTTGTTGATAGTCAGACGTGAAACTCCCGGCAAAGACAGCTGTAGTGGAGCCTGAGATAGCCTCGAGAGATACCCCGGCAGACTCGAAAGCCTCGTAGACGACTTCGAGAAGCTTGCGCTGCTGGGGGTCCATCCACATGGCCTCAATGGGGGAGATACCAAACATAGAAGGGTCAAAGTCCTGCAAATCTTCCTTCAAGAAGTAACCACCGAGAACGTTGAAGCTACCGGGACGCTCATTATTAGGGTGGAAGTGACCATCAATGTTGAAACGGTCAGAAGGAACTTTGGGCGTGCGGCCCGTTCCTTTGTTGATCATCAAATTCCAGAATTCGGATGGAGAGTGGACATCACCGGGCAAGCGGCAACCCATTCCCACCACTGCAATAGGCTCCAATTGCTCCGAGAGAGGCTTCTCAGCATAGCCTGGGAAGGACAGAGCAGGGTACTCGACATCGTCGATGACAGTAGGGTAGGCAGATGTCCTTCTCGGAAGGAACTGCTCGCTGGGAGCTGGGGAAGATTCGGGGGGGTCCTGAATATAAGGCGCCATTTTATGTATGCGGGTGTGTGTGATGTCGAAATACTGTTATAGAAATCTATTGGAAACTTTGAGGGAAAATGTAGAAAACTTGAAGCTACCGTAGAAAAGAAAATCTTGAATGACTCTGATCAAAGAGTCTTTATCGTCTTGAACCTGATATCTTTCCCTTCTCTTTTTCTCACTCCAGGCGGCACTCGAGGTCCTTTTAAACTATCATGAGTACCAAATCCTCATCTTTCTACAATCCTATACTATTACCATAACAATCACACAATCTCCCGAATATCCCTCTTCCACATTCTATCCTTACCTTTCGCTATCATCCATCTCCAGGCATGACGAGACATGTCATATTCCACATCTCGCAGCTCGCACGCAGACTGCCTCCATTCTCCTCCCGGTTTCAAGGGATGTCTCACAGTAAGCTACCCCCTATCAATCCATATCCAAGCCATTTGCCAAAGCATCGAACGCAAAAGACCGGAGGAAAGGCTGGCCAGCGATACCGCTTCATTGACGGCAAATGATTGATAGGATTAGGGCATGTCCAGACACAGCCTATCTTTCCCGCTCGTGACAAGCCAACTTTCAACCCCAGGGCGGACTCAACTAATGGAATGTAATATCACGCTCATAGATAATTACACCGCGGCGCTATTAAAGGATTCTTAGATACATCTTATTCTAAATAGCGCCATAAACCCATGTATGCATATGTATATGTACAGGAGACGGGAAGGAATCCTGACACGGGCATTATTTATTTAGTTGCGATGAAGCTAACGTTATCAAAAGTCAAATCAGATTAGTACCTACATAGTATTAATATTAGATCCATCTAGATTTAAGAAGATCTGCGTGTTAAGTGTGCACATCTCATTCTCTAACGTTTATCGGGAAATACTCGGATCAAAGCCATTGTCTACATTTCTTGCGACGAAAGAGGTGCTAGTTATATGTATTCCATGACCTTGAAGGCATGCGCACACGCTTCACTGCCCTACCCAGGTACCCTACAACTGCACAAGAGCGTAACTGAATAAGAAGTTGACATCTCAATCTAAGGCCTGTCTGGTCGGCAAGTAGCTTGGTAGGGTTCACAAACCCACGAGATATGAACAAGGATGCTTTTCTTTCTCGGCTTACTCTCGGCCATCGCCAAGAGGATACAAGGACATGGGTCGACTATGACAACCTACAGAGACCCAGAGACCTACCATATTGGTCGATCCTCTGTATCATACATACGTACACACATTGGCGCACTTGCGTACATGGTATATATCATAGTTTAGCTTGTTCTCTCCGTGTTCCATGTCCAGCCTATCGACACCGTATCCAAGGTGATTCCCAGACTTACTAGAGACGAAATCTGCCATATCGTGCAGTGATTAACGTCCTCGTTTTAGAATAGAGTGACTGGGAGATAGTAGACTGGGTGGTTGATCGTTCTTCGGTTTTTAGTCTGGCCCGTCTGTACATGATCTGTGTGCACTGTGTTCGTGTTGTCCTTGCCTCTTCTTTAGCTTGTTGTCCCCATACATCCCATCCGTACATCTACACACATCTAGTTTGCGTCAGAGATCCTAGGCCGGGGTATCGCAGTACAAGAGCAGGGACGATAGCGCTTCGGTCCTCTTTCCTGTCTCTGCCCTCAGCTCTGATAAGAAAGATGGACCCGGATAAGGAGAGCTGGTCGGAGAAATTAATCGACACCCCGTAGGTTTTGCCTCTCATCGTTGATCGTGGGATTGCTCACATTTGGGCACGCGGGGCTGTAAGCTTGTCAGGAAAATGGAGAATTGAAGACAAGGGAGTGGTGGATTGGAAACAGGTGTATTTAGCATGAGATAAACCGCGACGAATCAATTTTGTAGATAGCTCCTAGTATTTAGAATGACATGAGTAGAAGTGAAGTCAATAAAAATAATAACCGTTGAATAGAAACAGACGATCATGGGTATATATGACACCAGGGCACACAATGCAAAAAGGCTAAAGAGAGTACATGCTGTTATCTGGTCATCAAAACAATGTCAAGAGAATAGGTAATTTAGAGAGAGGCAAAGATACACCTGAAAATAGATGAAAGAAAGTTCTATGGTCATGTCTTCAGTTTCTTGCCACCTGCTTCTGCAGGCCCGGCCTCATCGGAAGTCTTCCGCTTCTTCTCGGATTCCTCGTCGCGTGCAAAACCGGGGCCGGTCTGCACTGCAGGAGTGAAGGGCAACGGACTCGGTAGCATACTCGTATCTGGGCCGGTCCTGCCAAAACCCCACTCAGGAAAGAAGCTTGAAGGAGACGGAAGAAGAGCATCTGAAACGAATCGACTGGGTAGTGCTGAAATCGGAGTTTCCATATTCTGGTTGCTGCTGCTAGTACTACTGCCACCGTACCCAGCGCCGTTCTGTGCGGCGTTCGAGCCAGGCGGAGCTGGGCGAGCGAACGGATTAGGCGGACCCTGCGCACCAGCACTAAGGATAGGCCCACCAGCGCCTGGAGATGGCGGGGGTGGTGGTAGTTGTACGACGCCTGTAGCAGCACCAGTTTCGGAAGATTTCCTGGCAGAAGCTGAAGCTGTCTTATCTGTCGAATCACGTGGGGAGGATTCACCCGTCGCACTGCCGCTGTCTGAATGATCGCTTGGAATTTGGACCTTGAGCCGTGGTTTAGGCCGCGATGGCTGCTGCGAATCGCTCAGAGACGGCGTCGATTGTGATCTTTGCGGTTCGGCTACTGCTCGATTCGATGCTTGGGGTGGTGGCCCGCCTCTTGGAAGGGGAAGAGTTTGGCTCACGGGCCCTGTCGACTTTGACTCCTGCTTGACCGATGTCTCCTGTTGCGGAGATTCGCGCAGTGAGGACCTGCCAAACCAATGACGGGAAAATACCGACGTCTGGTCGTCAATCGGCGTGAAAATGCTACGCGATTTGGTCTTTGGTGATGAACCACCCTCAACCTTAACTTCTCCGGCTTGCTGAGCTCCTGTCGGGTCGGGAAGCGCCAATGTTGGCCGGAACTGATACTGCTGAGTATCGGACGGGATTGAAGGAGGTAGGGATTGTCGTCCCTGATCTTGCATGTACGAATGGTGCATCGGTTGATGTTGAGGTACGTTGAGATGAGGGGGCTGATGGGGAGCATGCTGGTGTTGCTGCGGTATAGATTGAGCTTGCGAAGTCCCAGGATGTGACGGGTGAGCAAAGTGGTGGTATTGTCCTTGTTGCGGAGGTCGGCCATTGATCTCGGGGTTTGAGTTGGGGTTATACATTGTTGGATTCGCCATGTAAGCATAGCCATTGGGATTCGTCGGGGGTGGAGGAGTTGCATGTGCTTGCCCCTGCCCCCCGAATTGCGTGCTCATCTGACGGACATGGTTTCGCGAAGAAGGACGTGATGAGTTTTGCGGCTGCGGTGTTCCGTGACGGGGGGCATATACAATTCCATTGGGGATTGGAGGGGATGCAGATGGAGCGTGGCTCATATGTTGATACCCGTGTTGATTTTGAAGCTGAGGAGGAATGATATTCTGAGTTGTAGCACCCATTTCTTCGGCGATCATATCTTCATCGACCTCCTCCTCATCATCATCACCACCTCCGCCGGAAAAATCATTTGGACCTTTGTGTTCATGCGGTGGGCCCCACTAGTCGCAAACATACATCGTCAATTACTCGGTCATCGTAGATATAAGGAACTCAACATATACGTACGTATTGATACCGGCCTAGTGTCTCCCCTATATCCCCTGATGAATACTCATATAGCTTTTTATTATGACCAAATATAATGACGGCGACATCGACCGAGCATAATACGGATAGTTCATGGGCCTTTTTGAATAAACCGCCTTTTCGCTTGAGAAATGTTCTAATTGCAAGTAAAATTGTTAGACTCATGCGCATCGTCAGGAGAGAGAAAAACATCCTTACACAGAACGATTGCGGTCATCTTTAATGGCCTTGATTTCAATCTTTCTCCGGCCCATCGTGATGGGAGACTCCAATCAAAGGAGGCCTGAATATGAAAAGCGTTGATAGTAATCTGTCCAGAGATCGTGCGCGATAAGCTAGCTTATAAGTGATTGTAGCGGGTTGCGATGGAGCATGAAGAAAGTAATCAGGATGCGCGAGCTGGACATGCGCGATGCGGTATGCGAGGACGCGATTTCAAGGCTGCGGCAGCGATAAAGAACCGGAAATCAACCTCAAAGGCTGCCCGGATACGGCACAAAAAGATGAAGAAGAAGTTATAGGATGATATCCACCGTGGCTGAAGAAGGATCCCGACAATGCAGATGCTATAGCAACACAGAGAGAAGAAAGACCAAAGTACAGGCGGCGGATAACCAGAGTACTCGCGACGGGTTGTGATGGATTATTGCGACCCAGATCAAGATGCGATGGGAGGCCGGGGTGTGGTCTGTCGTTCGTGGCTTGCGGGTGAGTGGGTGGACGTGGTAGTATGGCGAAGGGTACAAAGTCTAAGTATGTGACTTAGAACGTACTAACGAAGTCGCACTACACTATGCGGAGCGAAGCGCGGCGCAAATCTAGGACAGTCGGCGATCTACCTGGGAATCGGATGTGAAAGAAGAGGTGCGGTTCGTCAAGAAAGAGGAGCGCTTGGGCAAGCGAGCAAGTAAGCAAGCAACGCGACGACCTGAGTGGCCCAAGGCCGAAAGATAGCAAGCTCACGGAGCTGTGCCAACTTGACAAAGAGCGTATATTGCATCAACTACCATTTAGTAGTAATAATAGCAGCAGTTAATGGCGAGTCGGGCGTGATGGACATGCAGAGCACGGGGATGAAGTTTAATGCATCGAGGATTCTAAAGATAGAAAAGAAAAGAAACGGCGGGTGGGAAGACAGGTGCCAGGTGGAGGGCTTCTGGGAAATTCGGAAGGAAGGGGGTGCGTGCTGCGCCAGTCCTGCAGCCAATTAGACTGGTTTCTGAAAGAAGCCGCACCACTAGCCTGCTTATAGTTAGCGCATTGGATGGCTTAAGTTGGCACTAGCCCCGATAGGTTAGTACTCTTTGCCTGCCCATAATCAGGCCATTTCCAGGCTCCAAGCAACTTCTAGATTTGGTCCCTGGCTCTCGTCTTGTCTCCGCATTACTATATTAGCTACGCCTTTTAGTGCTCGCTAGTGCACGTACCATCGGTCATGCGGTCAAGGTGCTTTCCCGCCTTTTGATTATCGCGTCGTATATCACCTGGACCTCTTTGTACAACAGATATAGAAATATCCCACCACCCCGATCCTGCTCATCCACACAAAGAATAACACTACTTCCGACTACCATAGGTGGCACATGATTCTGCGCGCCTCGTCCACTTACTGACGCCGGAGTATTCTTCGTTGCCGCTCTGTACCTTCGAAGAACATGTTACACTCAAAGCAAGCGGCTGTTAAATCGTCCAACCTCTAGTCCCATAATGGAAAGGCCTTTCAAGCCGCTTTACTATGGTAGGCGAGGCTTGGCGCGCCTCGCCGCTCTGATTGGCGTATTTCACGGAATATGCAACAAGGGCCTCACCGAAACACATTTCACACTGCATATGGCTTGGCTAGCTTGCCTTGGTTGACCATTCACCTATCCAACTGCGGCTAACCTGCAGCTTGTTGCTATTTATATCGAGTCCCATTGACGAATCATTTATACCTCGAAGATGGCCATATTGATTGATTAATCTGATAAGGACGTGATCATACAATTCGAAACATCCGATATTTGGGTCCGCTTAGTTAACTACTACATAGGAAATATACACGCACGCATGGGTACCGATTAACTATAACTAGCTCGGCTCGGCTCGAATAGACTAGAGTGGGGCCAGGCCATATTACTACGTCCACATCGTGTTATATTTATCACTTTATCCAATTCAGAGATTGCAGAAAGGGCTCTTATCATACGAGCCCCAGTAATAGAAAGGCGTGGGTAAGCACTAATCATGCGAGTAAAGAAAGAAAATGTAACCTTTATCCGTCCAGAAACATGCCTTTGGGTTTCGTGATCTGCTATATATTAACTCAACCATGGAACCCGTAGCAGGCATCTGGAGTTCGGAAGATCTTCAATGTATCGACGAGTCCAAAATTATACCATTCACATGAATCACTTGTACTACTCTCTGATCATAACACCTACAGAAAAATTCCGATAACTAAACCGCGGAGTAGACAAGAGCCTCCATTGGTCCGAATGTTGAAGATTCATCTAAGATTGATTTGCATACCTAGACTCAACCCCAGGTGCCGCATTTGAAATCCGGAGGACTCCTAGTAAGTACCACTTATGTACAATCTTCATCACATCACATCTCCTCTCCACAACCTATTCTTGGATACTGGATATAATTAGACTTTTGATCACCTGTGAGGTTGTATCTGATAGTTGTATTATCAGCAAGTCGTGCTGAGGCCGATTCCCTATTTTTGGAATATCCCTCATTCCAATCGGTCCCTGGTGACCTCTACCCACGCAGATAGCGAGCTGTCAAATTTTGCAGCCAAGGAGAGGGACTCATTCTCTTTTTGGTATGGGGAGCACCCTGAGGAACAGCATCCCTGCTTGCTCATTTACGTACATCAAGCCTCGTACCTTTATCACTGCGGTATCACCAATGGGAACCTTGATTCTGTGGAACATGTATCTAGGTCTCTGAGCCTGCACATGCATCTGAAATTGGCCCATGTTAGAAACAGCACAGGTCTTCTGCAGAATTCTTTTCAAGCAATCCGCAAAAAGCGCTGCGCTAATCACACCGCCCAGCATCGAAACACATGTAGGATAACGACCAGGTAATTGAGGGCCTCCAGACTTCCATGTTGCTTGCAAAGCAAACGCGTTATATTCAATCTTTCAGACAGAGGATATGAAATGGTCCTTTCTCTTTTCGGGGATAGTTATATAAGGTTTGTCCTAACATAGCGACCGGCTAGATGTCAATGCCCTGCCTAACCATAGTCACTCATTAGATTAGTAATTTCATTCCCCTGACTACATAGCTAGACACACTGAAGCCTCGAGAGTATAGACCATCCGCCAGGGACTCAGGGCCGTCTGTTCTGCAATCATAACAAGTCGAAGTATCGAAACGTCGTACTCAAAGGCTACCTGCCACATGTAGCTGACAGTAGATACGGTCTATACAGTTCGTACCCCAGCGCTTAAGACATGTTAACTTTCATGTGAAGCGAAATTTCCTTAGTCTTCTTACCTTCCAGACAGACAATTTGATGCAGGAACATTTGTTCGAAACAGGCAATATAATAGGACTCAAAAATGTCGGGCCGAATCGGAGATCCCATTCCGTCTCCCATCTCTCGGGCAAATCCGAGATCAGATCTACCACGAGCTTCTTGTGCACGTGCTCCACGTACCTAGTTCGATGAAACAGTCTTCTATATAAATCATCTGTCCCCAAAGCTGAAAAGAAACATACAATGGAAACCTGAATTCTCCCACTTATCAATGGGCCTACCAAGTAGCCAAACAGTGATGTTGGCTGGAAACCAATTCATTCGCGTTATTGTTTGAAAAATTTTCCCACATGAGTTCACATGCCTTGCAACCTGCCAGTTGGGGAATTGAATAATAAAGCTGTCGAAGTACACAAGGTTTCTTTATTTTACACACAATTGACATCTCTTTATGACCCGGGAAAGGAGGTGAAGTCGCCTGACATGATTGTGACTCTGTGCCAATGAATAGCCAATAATCTCGAGGGTGATCCTGAAGAAGCCCTCAATTTTGGCCCGGACGAGCTAATCGTATCTGGGGTGTTGGAGAACGTACTCGCTGGCCTTTTCTCAAGCTAGTTGGTGGGAAGGTATTCGACTATAATTATTTGGGGCTGGATACCAACTCGAAAGCAGTTGGCTTAGCTCGATGTAGACTGGCTATGTTATTTCGTTGGAGATGGAAAATGTTATGGACCTGATTGAAAGAATGGCTCTGATGCATTTCCACGATTCAGCCAGTTCGTCGCCGCTCAAGTTCTAGGGACAAGCTTAATGCACCAGTTCTGACTTTTGGATGTGATTCGAAGGAAAGCAGAACAACTTCAAGACTTGAATCCCTCGCAGCTATTCGCAGTATTCTTTGTAGAAGCGTCTGGTCTAGATCGGCATGCCGATCTAGATTTCATATGGATCCCACAAGCTTGGAGCAAGAGTTCTCGCAATAAGATGACGCCGAGCACATTACATGCGAGAACAAGAACTTACTTATTATACGCTATATGCAGTATATTAAGACTTCCTAAACGGTTTTCTCCACGGAATATTACACATTACAGTGGTAGTGACTATGTACCCCATTCACTGTCAAGCTTGGACCATTGAATGATGCCTATAGTACGGTGTTTATACTCCATCAGCCCTACCAGTATGACGGTGTTCAACCCAGGATGGTTATAATGTCCAATTGTTCAATCGGTTGGAGAAGAATGATTCTTTCTCGACGACAATTTCAAGCCGTTTCCATTCTTCATCATAAGGGTTAACCCTATAGCCGAGTATGTGGTATGCACTCTGTATGAGACGAAAGATAAAAAGAAAGAGATGGAGACTACAAAATTAAAGATGCTCCTCGCTAAGCCCATTCAGGACGCCCACCCATCGGATGTATGCTTGGCATTGTGAGCCGTGCAGCTCTCTCCCGCCAATCAGACAGAGCAGATGCCGTGTTGGGCCATTTAGTCAGGGGCTGACGTTGTGTAATTTACCGCATTTCTGTATTGCGATTACCACAAATACCAAGCATGATTCACAAGCCCATTGACATGAATACGTAGTCGTTACACATTACTTATTGACTGTCAATATCCTCTTCCTCCTATGCTGCAGATGGTCTGTCCCATCCCATCAGCAGAGCATGAGAGACATCAATAATCAATAAGCGACAATATATATTCGTGGTCGGTGTGCCTGTTAGGAGAAACGATGTGCTGATACCGCGACTCCTTGCATAGACAGGACTCACGAATTGATAACACTAGCACAAAACCACACTACTCCGCATCAAGTTAAGGTATATCAGTCCCATTCTGTCAGTGCTGTCTTCGACGTGTCGCAGTCTGCTGTCCAATAGCTTGCGTCAATAAGACCTGTCATGTTGTCAGCATGAGTTGCCACTGTCCGACACCTGACACCATGAGCCAATTGCTGAATCCAGTCTTCACTGGGTTATTGTTCTCTGAAAGGTATTCATGATTGTTGAAAGAAAAGGAGACCCGCCAAATAAAATTAAATTGGGCGGTCGGTGGCTCCAGCTAACCTAGCTTAGGATGGAGAGCAGCCGTAGTCAACCTCCTTCCAGTAAAGCGCGCCCTCCGTCTCGACTACTCTATCTTAGCCCCTGAAGGCCCAAAAACTTCCTAACAATTGAACTAACCAGCATTCACGAACCCAGATAGCTGGTAAGTCCCTTTTTCTCTCCTCATTTTATTCTGTTCTACCCTGCAAAGATTCCCGGTCTTGTCGGCTTCGACCTGCCCTTCGTTTCCCCTCATGTTCTTGTTTATTTCGTGCCGTTAAAGCACTGCTCCAGTCTTGGGCTCTTGCGTTCGTTCTGCAATTATAGTCATCAGCCTTTCCATAGGGTAATTCGGTGCCCACTATCTACAGAGCACTCGCGAATTCTCATCCATACATTCTCTGACTCGTTTCATTCCATTGATCTTAACTTTGCTTCCTAGCACCTCACTGGCCGTGACGGGCACTTGACATCAGTCCCATCAGCCCCAACCTAAGTACAAGAACCTCCCGCTTAGGAGGTGTTGACATGCGCCTTCTTCCTTCGTCACGACCCGAAGTTTGAACGTTTTGCGAAAACACATACGACTAGCGAGGCGAAGCGACCAACTCGAGCATGCCCTTTTTCTCACGAGTGTTTCGGGGCAAGGACTCCAACAAAAAGTCCGCAAAGCAAGCGGCCGCCGAACAGGTCCCGGCCAAACCAAAATGGACAGACGCATATCAGCGCACTGAGGTTGAGCCGGAGGAAGTGCAGGAATTGCTTAGGGGGTGCACGCATGAATTAAAATCTCGAGGTTAGATACCAGCATAAGCCCAGGCTTTCGGAGATTGCATGTTGAAGTATTGACGTATTCTACTTCCAGGCCTCGATATTCCTTTCCTCTTACTTCCTTTCCGTCCGAGCTCCGATCCTAGCGCTGCGCGAACGTTTATTCGAAACTTTTTCAATGCAGAACAGAAAGGGACCCCACTTCAGGGTGATGCGCTCCTGCAAGAGTTACGGTTGACCGAGCCAATGGTGCGCTAATTATGTTGCCGAAGTGGAGATATATAAGGCTGATTGCTTGTGCAGGTGCTGTGCAGTGTCGTGAAATGGTGCTGGAGTAGACTCCCTGGAGGAGTAGTCACCTGGGAGGCTTATGAGCTCTTTAAAGTTGGAGAGCAAGGTACGTTGGTCACTCTCGGAAGGCAGACGTAGCTGACATTGCTACTGTAGACTCTGACCTCGCGCGCGATGCTTTCAATACATTCATTCCTATTAGCGTAGATTCCGACGCTCGTACCAAAATTATCTTTGACTTCTTTGACCTTCTTACCGCCATAGCGGCCCATGGAAAATCAAATGGTTTGGGCGGTAGGAAATTGTCTAGATACGCAGGCTGGTGGGCGTTTGAGCACATTGATACTGGCAATGGTTTCGAGGCGTCGTACAAGACATGGGCTTTGTAAGCGTTATTCTTTTTCTAATATGGTGCATGGCTAATTTTCTAGGGCTGCCGATGCTACGAGCCATCTCTTCTTTGCTTATTTGCGCTCCATTTCTCCAGATTCGACCCGTGCTATCAACGGCATCTCGGCTCTGCCAATCGCTCTTCAGTCTCTGGTGCAGGCTACTGAATATCCCCCACAGGCTCCAAGTCTGCTTCAATTCTCGACCACGAAAGTTGTCATGATTGTTGATACAGTGTCGCCAACCCCATTCGCCTTATTGCGCCGTGCGAGGAATTTTGAATATCGTGATAGCGACAAGCATCTCCAGGAGTTTTCCGAATATGATGACCCCGTACAGGCGTTAACGGACGAATGTGCTCGCGTATTAAAGGCGATTTCGTCCACAAATCAATCAGCGGTATCTACGACCAAGACGTCGACGAGTCTCCGTGATGCTTCTTGGTCTCGATTCGAGGATATGGGATTCGGCGCTTCAATTGATTCGGATCACGATGACGATATCACCGAGGAGAGGCCAGGCCTACTAGAGTTCCGCTCTGCGCCTCAATCCCGTACGAACGATTTGGGCCGTCCGACAACTCCTTCATGGGCCGATTTCTTATCGTCTGGATTCCCTGATGACAAATCTGCCCGCGGACCTTCGTCTCTTCTCCTGCCTCCAGATAAAGTCTTACCACCCATTGGGACTGTACGTGGCCAGAGTTCGCAATCTCATAAACGCACATTAGATACTGAGCCAAACCTAGAACCAGGTGAGTTGGCTAGCATCACAGTTCTCGATATTGATGACTCGTTCTGGTGGGTCTGGATCAGCAGTCTGTCAGGGGAGGAGCCTGCTGCGCGAAAGGCTGTTTTCGGGCGATGCGCTTTGCTTGAGACTGTTATTAGCGGCGCCAAGTGGTTGGTGTTGGAGGAACAGGTGAAGGGTGCTGCTCCGGAACCAGAAGCCGGAGCTTATATTGTTGAGAAGAAACGTTTCTTCGGTTTCTCTACACGCAAGAGGCTCACCCGTAGCAAGTCTACGGCCAAGGGACCGGACTCTACGCAGCCTTACAAGTCCGGCAATAGGAATGCCACTGCTCCGGTTAGCAAGACCAGCATTGCGCCGGATCAGCATGCACGTATCCAGGCTGCTGCTGCGGCATTGCAGAAGAAGCACCGAGAGCAAGAGGAGGATCAGCATCGTGAAGTCAATGGACGACGGGCTCGCAATGATGACACTTATTCTACCAAGACCAATTCTGTCATGACACAATACACTGGTCTCTTTACTGAGGCCTCGTCGGCGATGAAGTGGGCTAAACACTATGACAGCCACTATGACAAGGACCAGCTGCGTTCTGCTTATCTCAGTGATAGTCGTGCCGGAACTGGCGCACCTGCATCTTTGTTTGGACGATCAATGTCGAATATTTCCGAGATTCATTCCGACCAGCAGAAGCCAACGTCCGGCGGTACTGAAAAAGACTTGCCGTTGCCAGTTCCCCCTAAAGATGGCGCCAAACCTGCCAACGATGCAGCGGCAGACGCAGCCACGGTACCATTGCCAGAGGCACAGAGCAACGGCGCTGAAGAGGCCAGAAAGGAGTCGACGGAAGAGCAGACACACAAGAAGCTGAAGAAGAAGCCTGTTGGTAATTCGGCTTTTAAGGGTATGTTTAGCAGCACGAAGCAGAGAGCTGCGGACGAGAGTCCTAAGAAGGAGATTGGAATTGACCCCTCTGCTGTTGCCGCCGCACGTGCCGCTCTTGAGAACAAAGTCAAGTCTCAAGATGCTTTGCCTACGCCCAAGTCGCACAACACTGGTCGCTTGGAAGAGATCAAGAAGAACCTTGTTTCTGAGGAGCCTACTGGTGGCAGTCCGCGCTCGGAGAAGACAGCAACGCCTTCTCCTCCATCAAAGCTTCCGAAGAAGGCTACCGCACCCAAGCCCGCTTCTGGGGCAACAGCTGAGGCAGCAGCGCCCGGATCACCGACTTACGGACCTCCACGAACTCGTCGGGACGCCGAATATGATGCCTTGTCTCGGATTGACACCAACGAGAAAGCGGCAGCAGAGCGCGAGTTCTCATCCTTTGACCAGGGGCCATTGGCAGAGCAGCCTGCTTTTGCTCCTTCGGGAGACAGCCCTATCACTCCTGTTGAAGAGCATTTCCCGGAGGCCAAGGCTGAGGCTGTAGTGACGGCGGAGGAATCTCGTGATGTGGCCACACCGACACCTACTGGTCCTGAGAGCGTCTCGGCCAGCCCGTACCAGGATCGATGGGCGCAAATCCGAAAAAATGCAGCTGAGCGAGCAGCGGCTGCTACTCCGGAGGAAATTCATAGCCGGACCAGTCAAGCTGACGATGGCGACACCAGTGGTGAAGAAAGTACGTCTTTTCTTGGTTACCCAATTCTAATGATATGATACTAATCAATTTTCATAGCCATCGAGTCACGAGTCGCCCGAATCAAGGCGCGCGTCGCCGAGTTGACCGGTAACATGGAAGCAGCTCGATAAGCCACAGAAGATACAAACTGGACCGCGCGATTGAAGTTACGGTTAATGAATCGTAAACGAAATTGATGCCCTCCACTTGACCTAACACCACCATGCCCTCATCTGCTACAAGACTAATCTTTCCTTCTATGTAATTTCATTTTCGATATCTGTTGCTGCTACAAGAATTCCCCATTTAGTTCGTTGGCTCGAGACTGACTTCCTCCTTGCTTTTTCCTTCTTGTTTGTATTGCTTTACATACCATACCCCGTTCTTCTTGTGTCTTTTTATTTTTTCCACTTTCTCCATTTTCTCGAATCAATAAATATTTGGATACTCAGTGCCGCTTCAATCGCTGTTTTTAGAAGCCATGGTTAGGGCTAAATTACGTACGTAGTATCTAGCAAGCACACGTGGCGGTGGAGAGCGCTCTATCTTCAAACACATTCGTATTTACTTGCGTAGTAGAAGGTTAATCGCATTAAAGTATGCACTATGAGTAACCCCTTGCTTCGATCGTTCCTGTTCTATTACTTTCAATGCGTAGACATAGTCGACCAATCATATCGTCACGATCTACGTTATGCCTTGAGCCTACGCAATGCAGCCTGAAATGAATCAAGGCTGATACGAGCAGGGGTTTTACATGCCAGTAGCACGAGGAATAGGTCAGACACAGTACTAACGCAGCAGAGAAAGATAAGATTCTTTCAATGAAAAGAATTTTCTCACCCAGCCAAGTATTCTGCAAGCTTATTTGCGCCTAAAAGTGGACCATTGACTTTGTACGTGGTATTAATAGATGATCCGACATTGCCGGCATGAACTCCTATGTACATCTCGTACACTAGTTCAAACTTCATGGTACAATTGTCGCGGTTGCACGTGAAGGGCCCAGGTACATTGCGACGACTGGCGAGTCAGCGTTTGTGATTGGCGGTGGGCTGGGCACAGCCACTCGGACTCGAGATGGCTTGCGCGTACCTGGGGCCTGGGAGTACGATCTTGGTCAGGCTGGGCCAGATATGCAGTTTGTGAGCTTGATTTCTTTCTTTTTTTTTCTTTTATATTCTTGTTGGATTAATGTTAACATCAGGAAGTGTTGCGTGTTGATCCGCTCAGCAGTTGTATGCAATTGGAAGACCGGACCGTCCGGAAAGCATTGTGTGCTGGTGCCTGCCTAGTGCCAACTGAAACACCGAAAAGCCAAGATTGCGTCTGTCCCACTTGGCTCATTCTCTCTTCTTCTACAACTATATTCCCTCCACAGCCGACATTTTGGTCATTGTATAATCCATCTTCCATCTTTAATCGTTCGTTACCGTCAATTGTTCGTTCGCTCATCGATACCTCGACTGCTCTGCGTGCACGAATCGCTGCGACCGTGCGCTACTTCGAGATCGCGCCCAGACGCTGAGAGATCTAAGCCAAGCTCATATTAAGGACCGCTACTCCACTGTCACCAACACCTACAGAGCTCGACAGCCGCTCTATATACTCATAGTTCAATCAGATATACAATTCGATTCTATCGCATCTCCACAACGGGTCCGTATCCTAGTACTCTCTCTCTCCTAGCTCCATAATAATCCATTTTAGCTAATCTAATCCCCAAGCCAGTGATCGACCAGAACGACTACTCTACCCACAACAATCCCAGCTAGGCCCGCAAGCTCAGCGCACGTCCAAAACCTGTTTCTTTGACGACAGCTCGAACGACAGTGCTAAAATGGCGACCCGTTACGCTAACAATAACAACACCCAACCTCTTCCATCTCCCCCATTGTCTTCTCCAACGTCTCCACGACGCAATCGCGGCATAAGTTTTGGCGGAAAATCGGAAAAATCGCATCGCTCCAGCGGGTCGAACGGTGGGAAAATATCGTTGCATGAAACGCCAGAGGAAAAAGCGAGACGCACTTTGCATACGAAAGCTGATCCGACGCTCGCGATGAATGAAGCTCAACCTGGTCAGTCCCTGTCGCTCGTGGATTGAATGGCGGAGTGTACTGACGAGACTATAGCGATGGTGGCGACGCTGGAGAAATCGAATCTGGGATCGTTGAGGGCGATTCAGCACAAAGACCAGTATGGGAATATTATCAGTATGTCTCCGACTCATTTTGGTGGGCCTTGCTAACATCCTATCTAGCTGATCCTGATCGATCGAATCCGACTCGGCCTCGGCTTGAGAGGCCTCTCGATACTATCCGCTCGTTTGAAGCTGCAATTGATGGAAGCTACCAAACCCGTCGCATGTCATATGTCACTGGTAGGATATCTGTCCAGGTTTGATGATCATGACTAACAGTTACAGATGCATCGCATAGCCGCCCAGCCAGCTACTACGGCGGCAACGGCAACGACCACAGCCAAAACCACGGACGTCCCCCCATGTCTCGACCCGACAGCTACGTCGACTATGGCGCATCCGGTTCAAATGGATATTCTTACCAGGGACAACGCGGTGGCCGGCCGCGCCATGGCAACAGTCGCATGAATTCGGATTATACTAACGGAAACGGATACAACCAACAACAAGTCTACCCCAATCCGCCGTATCAGCGATCAAATGACAACTTCACTGCTGGGTCTGGGTCTGCCAACACCGACCAATGGGGCAACTCTACCGACCCGAGTTCAGTGAATAGCTCACTCGATCGACTACAGCAACAGGCCGTGCAACAAAAACAATACCAGCAGCAAGCCGAGAGTTATGGATTCAATGGCTTTGGCGGAAATCCAGATACTGCATTCCAACAAGATTCTCAAAACGGACCACCCCCACCACCACCTCATGGACAGTCATACAATCAAACGAACGGTGCCATGTCCTCGCAGCCATTCAATCCGCCCTTGCCAGCTCCGGTGCGGAAAGTAACCGACGAGGAACCAAAGTCGAAACGCGGTAGTTGGTTCAAGCGACGATTCAGCAAGGACTAACCTTGACTCTTCACGGTACATACGCTTTTATGTCATTCATGTTGCAACGAAATTGACGCAGGGATATCACGTAATGGTTAGGTTCGGTATGGATTATGGCGTTGTTTTGTCATTTCTTTGATGTTGATGGGATATAATTGAATCTATGGCTCTTTCTACACAGCGATTTCGACCTTGTAACCGATTAATTCACAACAATCACATGAATATCGACATGGATATCTCAATATCAACAAACAATTAGTACTATCTATAACTTCCCTGCCACCTCCGTTGCCCTTTTGACCGATCATTTCCCGAATATCTTCCTCTTGAATTTATCTGCCAACCCTTCATACGCCTTTCCATCCGCTGTCGGAGACGTTCCTGCCGGCGCTTTACCCGTACTGCTGGCACTGGTCGTATGCTTGTGCCCGTGTCCCGGTAGATGCTTGTGCTTGTCCTTGTCATGCTCATGGCTCTCATCGAGGTGAACGTTTCCTTGGCCTCCGCGCTAATGGCCCCCCCAAAACATCAGTCATTGATCATATAATCCGGAAAAAGGTTGTGGAAGCGCCTTACGCCAACATGATAATCTCCATCTAAACTCTCCCTAACCGCACTGTCGGGAACCACCACATTGTCGTGCGCGACACCGGGCGTCGAGGGGCGCACATGCGGTGAGCCGATGTTTCCTGCTCCGCCGCGCTAGACACATCGTCAGCAACACATGCATTCCCTGCAAGCTAGAAGGCGTACACCAGCAGAATAGGCACCATCACCCTGATCACCCACTGGACCCGAGCGCACGATTTCGCCGTCGACGTAGGGCGTTGGATCGGCGCTGATGTTTCCCTGTCCTGTTCCCCGGTATCTCATCAGTAAAGCACTTTTATAACTTTGGAGGGAGGGTATAGGGGTGTGGGTACCGCCGCGGCCATGCGAGACAATCGGCGCGTCTGCAGTAGACGGTCTGGATCCTTCTTTCGCCGGCATTTTTCTTTTTCTATTTAGCTACTGCTTCGCTTCTTTCCTTCAGTCTTCGGTAGTGTTACTGGTGTTACTGGTGTAGGTCGGGGGTGTGGAGTGGAAGTAGATATATATCGCGGCAAGTGGGCTGCTACACATGTCACATAGTAGGTACCGGTACAAGGAATGAATCGATGATGTTATTATCTCTGGTTCCGCGGAATTGCAGCCTCGCAGCATATCATTGGCTAGCGGCGCTATTAGAAATATTGATAAATGGCTTGGCGTTCTTGTCTCGTATTCTCTTTCTTTTCTTTTCTTGTGGTTCTTTGATGTACTCGGTGGGATGTCTGTAGTTTACTGTAATCAGCGTAATGCGATTACGATGACGCCATGGGGTTGGCCAGGGCGTTCTTAGTGTATTTTTGTCCATTACGGTATTACGGCGTATAGTCTTATCTCTGGAGTTAAGTTCAGTTTCCGAGATGAGATAACGGCATGACTAAACGATTGCTGATATGTTTGCATTGTTTGGAGAGCGACAGTGTTTAGTTACGTGTGCATACATCGAATAAAGCATGAGTGGAGAGGATTCATTATCGTACAACTCAATCTGATTACAATATATTGCAGTTAACAGACCTACCTATTAGTGCTTTTTCTCCTCTGGAATCTGGCCGCCTGTCGTCGGCAGGCCCATGAAGATCTTGAACGAGTCGTATCTGTACCAGTCAGCATCACCATGTCAAACTCTACGAGCAGAACGTACATCATCCACTGCAAACCAGTCTATACACTGTCAGCTATTTTCCTTGTTCTAAGAGGAAGAGACATACCAAAGTGCCAATCATGACAATCCTAACGGCCAACCCATTCCACAAACCTCCAAACCCGATATCTTTGTAGATCCTCGACATGGCAGCCCCAAACGCTTCGCCGGGCTGTCGCGACGCATTCAGCTTACTGACCATGACGTCCGCAGGATGCGAGACGATGGCACACAGAATACCAGCTAGATAACCGCCTGTAAATGCGACAGCCGTCTGGGAGGATTTGCTGTAGTCTGATTTTTTGCCGGGCAAGTAGCCGTAAATCATTTCGACAATTGTCTCGAAAGACGCGAATTTCATCATTGTGTAAGGGATCTGACGACCCCAGAGGGGGTATAATCCTTTGAACAACCTGCCTGACATCAACATATGCTTCTTGCACGACAGAGAAAAACGGACCCAGCACGGCCTTCTTTGGCAACAATCTTATTGATCCCATCAAACGTCCCCGTCGCAAAAGGCGGCATGGTAGTCTGTGTCCGGACCTTCACAGCCTCAAATGGACAGAGGGCAATATCCGCAAAGAACTCTGCCGACGCACTAGCAGCGAGATACACACTCGTCTTCCATTGCGCGGCCTTTTCGGGGCCGACTAGGTCAGAGTAAAACGACTTGAAGAATTCGTAGCCGCCGTATTTGAATGCGCCTTGAGCCTATCTTCCCTTAGTACAAGGCATGATATGGGGGCTAGGGCCAGGCGCACAGAATATCCGAAAAACGTAGGACTCCATCCGGTAAAGACGCCTCTGATCCCTTCGGCGCGGTAGATGAGTCTCCATGCTTCCATGTTGCCCTTGTAGAGGGATGGATCGACCTGGCGTCGGCATTTGACCAGATCCAGCGGCGTGACGGCGGTGTGCGTCAGGCCCTATATCAAGTTATTGGCGCCAACTAACCAAAACAGTTCTCTTGTAATATTCTACAGTCTACGTATATAAATGTATACTTACACAAGCAAGCAACCCGCCAAAAGTACACGCCGCATAATACTTTGGCGAAAACATTTCAATCTTGCCGGTCTTGGCCTGCGCTTTGCTACTCATGTTTTCGTAGCTTTGCTTGACCGAATGCGCGGTTTGGTCGGTCTTTTGCTTGACGTCGTCGATTGCGCTCCATGCTGTGAAGGGTTGGCGTGGGCTTGGCTGGGCTGGGGAGAAGTTAGATTGCAGGGCTGAGGGGGAGGGGTATATCGACGGCATTTTGGCAATGCTACTCAATTGATAGAACAATCGTGAGTTACTGGAAGAAAAGTAGTTGAGTGAGCAGGTGGATGAAGTGAGTCAGTCCAAGCTGAGGGCTGAGTGACGTCTTCGGGGTGGCAATGACTCGGCAAGCCGCGTTGTTTCCGAGCCAAGAAAGTTAGTACATAGCTAGCCTCTTCGCTCTCCGAGTCAACAGTCAAGAGTCAAGACTTATTCTGTGATCGACATTCCAAACACAGAAAATGGCAACATACTCTTCAGTCGGCGAGACTCTCGCCCGCGAAAACCTCGCAGACCAAGCGACCGCCTCCTCAACGCCGAATCTGAATTCCTGGTCCGGCAAATACCGCGGGGTACGCTCTCTTCCCAACAGATCAATTGTCAAAAAATTAATTCATAACAGGCCGTCGTGGAGGATTTAGACCCCCCTCCAGCTCTTTCCGTCTCTCCCAACGACTCCATCTCTTCCGCCCTACTTGCCGCCTATGAGCGCGACTACAGCCACTTGACCGTCATATCCTCCAGCACACGCGCTCTGCTCGGGTACTTGAGCATCCCACGCCTCAAAACCTTGCTCCGCGAGGGCAAGGTATCCGAATCCGACCCGGTCAAGGCCGCCATGCAGCGATTCAATCGTAAGCGATCAAATGTGTATACGGTTATCACAATGGATACTCCGCTCGAAGAACTGGAGAGGTTTTTCAAGGGTGAACCAATGACTCCGACAGAAGGGAAAGCGAGCTCGACGGGAGGCACGGGGAAGCAAGATTTTGCGATTGTAACGGATCCGACGAGGAAGTTTGTGCTGGGTGTTGTGACGGAGGGGGATTTGCAGGAGTTTGTTAGGAGGCGGCCGTAACCTACGATAGAAAGAAAAATGGTGCAGGTCATGAGATACCCCGTTGTTCTACAGGACTACGTACTCCGCAATATGAATGAC
Source organism: Talaromyces funiculosus (assembly GCA_004299765.1). Classification (NCBI taxonomy): domain Eukaryota; kingdom Fungi; phylum Ascomycota; class Eurotiomycetes; order Eurotiales; family Trichocomaceae; genus Talaromyces; species Talaromyces funiculosus. The sequence continues at coordinate 37,252 of CP036241.1, forward strand.
ATGGCATATTCATCGTTTCTTAAAATACAAAAATTCTTGAATGTATGAAAGAGTAGATTACTGACCCTTCTTCTCCTTCCTCTTTGCCTGATCCTCCTTGTCCTCTTGCCACGCTACAACCACATATGCAATCAGGACCACATTAGCAGTCAACGCGGCCAATGCTCCGGCAAGTGTGGAATTGCCTTTCCACGTATTAGTCTTGAATGTGTAGTCTCCGAGAAGTGAAGATCAGGCATACCGCTGAAAAAAGTCTTGACACTCAGAAAGTAGGCCGCGAGCGGACCACAGATCATGGCAAAGGTGAACGCGAGGAGCTTGTATATTGTTTCTCTGTTGCGGCGTCAGCTTTCAATACCCTTCGCTTGCAAAGCGTTGCTGTCAGCTTCGGCTTAGAGGGGCGACATACACAGGGACAGCTGGAGATGTATCCGATTGCGTCGCGCTTCCCTGAGATAATACTGATACATCATCTTTCTTTTCTGAAGTGGAAGACGGCGGTGAGACGCGCTGATTTGGCTGAGAACGACGACCGGGGAGGACCATTTCTTCTGTGTTACTGTTTGGCAATAGTATTTGCTGGATATAAGCTGTTGTGAATGATGCAGATGATCTGATAGATGTGGAGTTGGGCTTGAGCTAGGCGGAGCTACCGTTGTGGAGACCGAGGTGCTGATTGGTTGGTCAGATACCTTCAACTGATTACTACTTTGTCAATCAATTAGTTCATAGATCATGGAACTTCATGCTATAGAATTATACAGCTGTCCGCCACCTGAGCGGAGAAGGCAGCATTTTCACATCGTTGCATTGGAGAAAATCGGGGAGCTGATACAGCAGTACTACAGAGACTCCGGTCCATCGATGCTTGCTACGGCGGACGGAACATGTTCAAGACCTCATTAGACGGGTCACTTTTCCGAGCCCATTGTAACAGAATAGCTGCGAGTTCTCGGCATGGATTAAGTGTGAAATAACAAAGCTTTGATTTCACTTGACCTGAAACTGCGCTGGTAGAACCCAGCATATGATCTAGACACTGCCTGGCTGATGACCAGTCCTGTCGTCAGGCCACTGCCTCTTGTAGATGAAGCTTGGCTGAACTGAGAAAATTGTTCTCTTCTAATCGCGTCTCGATTTCACTGACTGCCATTCTATCATCAAGCTCCCAACCATCGTTGCACATGCGAATCCAACCACAAGATACCACGTCTGTATTAGGCTTTTATCAATCGCCACGAGAACTTCTCCAGTCTTGGCCGGTGGCATGGTCGATACAATTTGTGATAGGCTACTGTTCTCGATACTCGCTCTATTCAGGTCTGACACGACACCACTTAGGTTTGTCGAGAGCTGATTTACAAATAGGACTTGTGCAATTGCGATCGCAACGGCGGGACCAAAAGACTGGGCGAAGAGCATGATAGATGTACCAAGCGGCACATCCTCCACGGGTAACACCGTTTGGACCGCGTTCTGTGGCCCGGAGAAGCCGATGCCATAGGCAAGCCCAGAGAAGGCGGTGTATATGACCAGTTCCGCGAAGCTAGTATTGATTTTGAAGGTGGTTATGAGGCCCGCGGCAACGGGCATTATGATGGAGGCAAAAAGCATAAACGGTGCGTAATAACCAAGCGCGCTGGTCCCGAAGCCGTGGATGAGTGCGCCAATGGTGCCGGCAATGAGAATAGGGAGCATCATGTAGCCACTCTTGGCGGGAGTATATCCACGTACAACTTGGTAGTAAGTAGGCAGGTAATACTCGAGAACATTGCCCATGCTATTACAGCACACAATAAAAATACATCCAGCGATAACGCTGCGACGCTTCATAATGCGAAAAGGGAGAGCGGCAGCCTCTCCTCGACATTTTTGATTGTAGATGAATGCAGTCATCAGGACGGCAAAGGCAATAATAGGGCCTATCACTGGACCACTGCCCCAGGAATATGTGGTACCGGCCCATGAAAAGGCCAGGAATAGGGCCGTCAGCGCCGGAATGAACATCAGGTTGCTTATCAGGTCGAGTTGCAAGATCTTCTGCTTGAGTCCCATACGGGCAATGTCGCTAGATTTCTGTATATCCGAGAAACAGCACATTGTCAATACCAGCGTAACAGCACCAAGAGGTGCGTTGATGTAGAAACACCACCGCCAGCCAATTGACTGCACAATGGCTCCGCCGAGAAGTGGTGCGGAGAGCGTAGCCAGGCCTTCGATGGCCCCCATCACGCCAGTGAACATAGGCCGTCTGCGTAAAGGTGTTGATTGCACGAGGATAATGAAGCACCCGGAAAGAAGACCGGCAGATCCTATTCCAGCTACACCCCTCCCAACAATGAGCATGGTCGACGAACTGGCCGCCCCGCAGAGCAGCGAACCTGCTATAGAGATAACATTGGCAAACAAAAAGACACGTTTGATAGAGAAGAGCTTGTACCCCTTGCCAAAAACAAACTGGAAGGAGCACTGGCACAACCTGAACGCAGAAGAATACCACCCGACATCTGCAAGAGTGTGGAAATAGTCCGTAATGCTAGGCACGGCCGTAGCGACGATGTTCATGTCTACGCTGCTCAAGATCAGGACAGCAGCCAGGGTGAGCATGAGGAGCCAGAATTTCGCGCCGGTTGGATACTCGGCTTCTTCACGTAAGCTGGCATGGTTGGATATCGCGTCGAAGGTGGTTGTCGGCCTGCCTGTAGAACCGGCGACTTCATTACTGTCTGGATCGCCCGAAACCCAGGTCGCCGTGTGCTGATCGTCGGTTTTGACTTCTGTCATCGACGACGCCATTATTGGGAGTGCAAGTCTCTCAATAAATCCAGATCCCCTAAATAGGGATTGCGTTCCAGTTCATGGGAGTTGATGAGTGACTGGGCCGGGTCCGGATTTGACTACAAGGTCGACTGCAGATAGATTACGTGCACACAGATTAAAGTGTCTCTGCACCACATGAATCTAGTATACAGTTCCAATCCGACAAACTCAAACATACAGCATTGTAGTAATGATCGAGGTATTCGGTTCGATCGGCAAAGCTGCATTTGTCACATTGTCCTAAGTCGAAACCGGCTAGTGGTAACATACAGCTACTTCTATATTAGTGTGATATGGGCTTACTTAGGAGATATCATGAGTATACGTGCGGACCTTACATCGCCATAATATGGATACCAGCCTCCGCAATTCTCAAGCTGTACAAGATGCATATACACCATGAACGAACCAATCCTTGGGTACGAATTAACGAATTCATCCATTCTTCGCAACACAACAAGCACCTCTGATCTCAAGAGAAATGTCGCATAGTTCAATAATCAAATCAATGGCTGTAAATGGGTATTCTTTAAAATCATATTTTGATTTTTTTGTTTCTCTTCAAGCTGGACAAAGAGAAAGGTTTTATAACAAACAAACAAAGATTCGTTAATCTCTGCTGTTAGAATTGTATGACTGCCCATGCCATGTATTCTCTTCCCGTCTTTCTCGTTCCCTCCGGCCTTTCAAAACCAACTCCCATCAAATCACGAGTAACCTGTTGTGCAATCGGATAACTTCGAAAGAGGACCAAGGAAAAGGAGAATAGGAAGAGCTTCGTTTTTGAATTCCCATGCCCATGCCACGGCCAAACGGGCCTCGTCCTTCATTACATTAACAAACACAAAACAGAAAACACAGTGCACCCCGGCTCGCGGAACGGCTGATTTAGATGTTTGAAGGGTAGAGCATGACGCGGACGGTGGCACCGAAAGTCTGAGGAGGGAGGTTGTGTCGGAATTGAGCGCGGACGACGCCGGAGTTGCCTATCCAGATAGTCAGTAACGATCTCCCTGGTGCCACATATCCTCGCTATTGACAGCAGATGGTCGTACCGTGTGGTCGGGTCACCTTGCCCCAGATGACACGGATCTTGGAGCCCTGAACCTCCTTCTTTCCGCGGTAAACGAAAGCGACCTTCTTTCCGAGGTAGAAGCTGTAGAGTCTTAGCATATCGTATTTCGTGTGATTCCCAAAATATCCACTCACTTGGCGGCGGACACATCATCAACACCCTCAATCTTGATCAAGCTTGTGTTGGGGTTGGTGTTGCGCTTTCCACGCTGGTAGCTCAGGTGGCGACCCCTACAACGGTCAGATTTGTCATTCGCAAGTTTGTGTGCAGTGTATGCAAAGGCAAGACAAAGTAATAGATATCGAGATCATAACGAATGTGCGCGTATGTGAATTTATCGAGACGGTTCGGGGCATGCTTACTTGACATAGACTGTGAAACGTTAGCAACTGATCAATACTAATCCGAAACCAAAAGATGTGAATGAATGCGATGCCATCTCCATCTCCATTTCATCCCCATCCATGTCCAATTGACAAGCGCAAATCTTCAAGGGATCTTCAGGGAACTCACGTCTGTGACCTTGTTCCGAAGGCATCTTGACGGAAATATTAATTCTTCTCTGAGCAGACAGAAACAAAGGCAACGCTGACCCGCGAAAGTCAGATAAATGTCGTGTCGTTGCGGTTGAGTTTGTTGTCGTCGGTCGTTCGTCGTCTTCTCGCTTCGGTAAAACCAAGAGATCTCTGGCGGCCAACGCACAATCTACGGAAAGCGTTGTGGTGCGGCAGGTGCTAGGCCCGGAATGGTTAGCCCTAGCGAGGGTTAACCGAGACCCCGTGACTGAGTGTTCTCGCTGTCCAGTTAACTGTACTAACCAAATATGGCATGGCCGGGGTGGTGTTCTAGAAGCAGATCTAGTGCCTTAGCCTTTAGGTGTCTTCATTTTATGCCTGAGGCACCTACAGCGTCTACAGTTTAGTAAGGCTTACATACTTCTCTTCACCGGATGACACTGCTCCGTAACCATGATAATGATTAGTGATTGAAGCCATCTTTCACTAACTACTCACCTCGCATGCATGGCTCTTTGTAGCAATCGATTTCTGAATTGCAGCCGAGATCAGTTAGATTTATGGCTAGCCGAACTTACTCTCTAAATCTTTTGATTGAAGCTTTCGTCTTGCTGCATGTACAAGGAGGCTTACTGGTTCTTCACAGCTCGACATAAAAGTGGATTGGCAGAAATGAGATGCGTAATCCCAATACGTACGAAACATACCGGATAAATAGGCTCGCAACTGCAGGTTCTGGAAGGCCCATCTGATTAATAACCACTTACAAACGCTTTTACCGGAGTATCCTCAACTTGGAATATGCCGTCGAGTGTAGGTGTCTACGCTGTAGGCCTGTAGTCAGGAGTGCCACTCGGTAGTATACAATGCCGTTAGCACCGGTGAGGGCGGCGTATCTCTGCCCCGCCATTTACATATGGTAGCCCTTTGAGAACATACATTAGTAGTCGTGCCACATGCAGCAATCGACAGGCTGATTTGACTTTCCGTCAATTGAGCCGTTTTACGCAAATAGAGACTAATTGGAAGCGTTCCTTCCATTCCTGGCATGACTGTATGGACGCGTAGTACGTATTGGTAATTTTCCACCGCACAGGAGGTAAGATCATACCTCCGACATGTCCGAATGTACCACCCCTGTAATTTTCCAGCTAAGCTCAAGATTGAGGGTGCTTATCAACTAGCTTATATAAAGCGAGATCGGGTTATTTCTTCTGCTTACTGGCATAGGTCGGACTCCGTGGACTGATACGGCGGTGTAATAATACCATTGGAACTGAGCTAGATTACTAACGGTCGGCTACTTTGTTGAGTCAAGATTAGAAACGAAAAATAAATAGCTTCTTTGAGTCGAAATGTACTTGAACAAAGTCATGGCGAATCATGACTGTGGCAGTTGATGAAGCTCCACCACTCTATGGTGGTGACGTCTACTCGTAGTAGTAGAAGCCGGAAACACCGAGTGGCAATCGCTGCTAATATCCTAGCAGCATACAAGACTGAAAACGTCACGATGTGGTTGCTGTATATTGGAATGTGAGATGAAAGAAAACAAAAGTAGAAAATAGGCACCTTGTTAGAAGTTCGTGGGCATTCGTAATGCGATTACCTGATCAACGCCGCCCCTCCAGACTGCGACGTAACGATAGAAGCTCTGCCCCACCAAACGAGTACACTGCAGTCCGCGGCTGACTGCCGAGTAAATTACACCGATAGCTGCTGCACTGTAGCGGAAGTCGCTGGGTACGGTTTGGTAAGGAAGGGCCAACTCCAAGAAAATCCATCAACCCCAACCTTCTGCTTTCCCTCTTCTCATACCCTCTCTATCATTCACGCTCCTACACCCCTAGCGATTCATCCCAGCATCTATCGCTCCAAACAACATCATGACTAGCAGTATCATCCAATCCGAGCACGGTAATTCCGCTGGGTAAGTTCTGTTGTGTGGCGCTTACATCACCCATCTTGTTACACCATAGCGGGGCTTCAGCAATAGCATCACTGCTGCTGTGTCATCTTTGCATTGACTGCGACTCTTTATTACTGATTTCTACCCCGGTTCTTTTATAATTACCTATTCATTTTCTCGTTCTCTCGTTCTCTCGTTTGCGCCATCTTACTTTGAGCGCATAACTAATATGCCACCTCTCAACAGCTCCATGGAACTCAAGGATGACACTGTCATCGTCGTCCTGGGTGCCTCCGGTGACCTTGCGAAAAAGAAGACAGTATGTTTGCCCCATAAGCCAGCTTTCGTCAATTAATTACTAAATAATGCCGCAGTTCCCTGCTCTGTTCGGTCTGGTGTGTATACCTGACAATGACTTGCAACGACGATCTCGATCTGACTACAATAGTACCGAAACAAATTCCTCCCCAAGGACATCAAGATTGTCGGATATGCCCGTACAAAGATGGATCACGCCGAGTTCTTGCGCCGAGTAAAGTCATATATCAAGGTCCCCACCAAGGAAATGGAAGAGCAGCTCGAGAGCTTCTGCAACGTGTGTACATATATCTCCGGCCAATACGACCAAGATGACTCTTTTGTCAACCTCAACAAGCACCTCGAGGAGATTGAAAAGGGACACAAGGAACAGAACCGCATTTTCTACATGGCCCTCCCGCCCAGTGTTTTCATTACCGTTTCAGAACAATTGAAGAGAAACTGCTACCCGAAGGACGGCATTGCCCGAATTATCGTGCGTATTTCAATTTTTTGAGGCTACCAATCGCACTCGCTGACGTACACAGGTTGAAAAACCATTCGGCAAGGATCTTGAAAGCTCGCGGGAATTGCAAAAGGCCCTGGAGCCCAACTGGAGGGAGGAGGAAATCTTCCGTATCGACCATTATTTGGGCAAGGAGATGGTTAAGAATCTCCTCATTCTCCGGTTCGGCAATGAGTTCTTTGGAGCCACCTGGAATCGTCACCACATTGATAACGTTCAGGTATGGCCTGTCGTCTCGCGCGTACTACGCGGCGCTAATTTTCTAGATTACTTTCAAAGAGCCCTTCGGTACGGAAGGCCGTGGCGGCTATTTCGATGAGTTTGGCATCATCCGTGATGTTATGCAGAACCGTATGTACCTCCTAGCCAGCTGTATTGCCGTTGCTGACATGATCTAGATCTTCTCCAGGTGTTGACCCTTCTCGCCATGGAGCGCCCCATCTCATTCTCCGCTGAAGATATTCGTGACGAAAAGGTGCGCGTCTTGAGAGGAATAGATGCTATCGAGCCTAAGAATGTCATTATCGGCCAATACGGCCGCTCCCTCGACGGCAGCAAGCCCGCATACAAGGAGGATGACACTGTCCCCAAAGAGTCACGTTGCGCCACCTTCTGTGCGATGGTTGCTTTCATTAAGAACGAGCGATGGGACGGTGTGCCTTTCATCTTGAAGGCAGGAAAGGGTAAGTAGTCCTCGATTGTTTTTGATAAGACTTGACTGATAAAGACAAAAGCCCTCAACGAGCAAAAGACCGAAGTCCGTATTCAGTTCAAGGATGTCACTTCTGGAATCTTCAAGGACATTCCTCGAAACGAGCTTGTCATCCGAGTCCAGCCCAACGAGTCTGTCTACATCAAGATGAACTCTAAGCTTCCTGGTCTTTCCATGCAGACCGTTGTCACCGAGCTCGACCTTACCTACCGCCGCCGTTTCTCCGACTTGAAGATTCCGGAGGCCTACGAGTCTCTTATCCTGGATGCTCTCAAGGGCGACCACTCCAACTTTGTCCGTGATGACGAACTCGATGCTAGCTGGAGAATTTTCACTCCTCTCTTGCACTACCTCGACGATAACAAAGAGATTATTCCTATGGAGTACCCATACGGTTGGTTCCATTGTTAATAATTTACTTTTTCCGTACTAATACATGTAATAGGCTCCCGAGGACCCGCTGTTCTGGATGACTTTACCTCATCCTACGGATACAAATTCAGTGACGCCGCCGGCTACCAATGGCCTCAGACCTCTGCCGCTCCCCCTGCCAACAGGCTGTAGATGATGGATGGATGGATGGATAGCAGGGAAGGAAATGACGTGCGTGATGAATGATATATGCTGAAATAAGATGAGACCAATAACTTGTTCTTGTCGACATCTACTTAAAACGATGATGATGATATAGACGTCCTGGAAGCGATCCTGGAGCTCGTTTCCGGAGTCTTGTGATTTGTGATTACACGGGAGGTTATACAACCTTATTTTCTTCTTTCTAGAATCGGTCAATGATATTGTGCGTTATGTCTACGGAAGTAGATGGCCTCGGAGTGTTAACTTTCCCGTACATTTTTCTTTTCAGTCTGCTGGTGTAGACAGAAGGCCGCCCCGCCGTGATATATCGAAAAATCTCCCTGCGTATGCTAACGGGAGAGCACTTTATATCCAAGCTTTTCAAGAATGATGATCAGAAACCCTCTTCATCAGTAGATTGACTCGTACGACTCATGACATAGGTTTAGGTTACTCAAAAATATCCCGGAGTGATCGGAGCCCCCCTGACAAGCCTCATCTTCAGCATGGCGATCTATACTTGTTCCGGACTTTCGGGAAGAGCTTCATGGGCACGGACCCGCCGCTGGTTTCCAGACCCTTCTTTTTGCACTCTTGAATATTTACTATTGCATGCCCATGAAAGCATTGACGAACTTACAAAGAGATTGCTGTTCGATTGCGGTTGCAGAACAGACCTGACTCGGCACATACGATTGTTTACTACCTGCATAACAGCCAGTTGCTTCCACATCACCTCCGCGCGTCTCCCCTCTCGTCTTCCCTCACGACTTATTGCCGTCCGTTGTTTCCGCGAGCGCATATAGCTCTCATGGAGTGATTCAAATCTCACGAGGAATAAATAGAAATTCATGCGACTACTTTTGCCAAGGTCTTGTTGCATGCTGACTCGAGAACGACAACGGGGATGAGAGCCGCATCATGGACAGGCTCACCTTCCATCAAGGGCCGGTCGGAAGCGACCAAGATGGCTCTTTTGGCGTTTAGTTTGACGGGTGTTTCGTGCGTCTTCCTTTCTTCATGGTGGCTGTATATTAGGTGCTAAATAGACTGGCTTAAAGGTTTACATGGGGTGTCGAAATGTCATGTACGAGCATCAGCTTTCTTCCTTCCCCTCCCTCGCTCAACGGGCAAGTCATACTGATAGAGGACTGATGGTAGATTGCACGCCTTACCTCCTCCAACTTGGCCTCACGAAATCGCGCACCTCTCTCGTTTGGATCGCTGGCCCCCTCTCCGGCCTCATTATTCACCCCTTAATCGGCGTAATAGCGGATCGATCGCGATCGAGATGGGGTCGCAGAAGGCCGTTCATGCTTGGTGGTGCGCTGATTGTGGCGTTTTGTTTGTTGTTGTTGGGTTGGACGTCAGAGGTTGTAGGGTGGTTTGTGCATGATGCTGAGAAGGTGCGTCCTGAATCATACGGAGACTGGATTGAAGAAGGAAGACGGATGGGAAACCTGACAAGTGCGAATGGGGTTGTAGAAACGGAGTGCAACTATTGCGGTTGCGGTTTTGGCGATTTATGGGGTTGATTTTGCTATCAATGCTGGTGAGTGCGGCCCATACGTCCCGATTGACCAGTATTGACATTCTGGCTACAGCGCAAGCATGCTGTCGGAGTCTTATTGTGGACACTCTGCCGATATCACAGCAGCAATTAGGCTCTGCATGGGGTAAGTCAGTCGTCCTTTTGTTATTGCGCGTACTAAGAGGAGTAGCAATCCGAATGCAGGCCATCGGCTCATTGATAGCCTACATCGTCGGCTCGATAGACATGGTCACTACATTCGGCACTAGATTCGGCGATACGCAGTTCAAGCAAATGACCGTGGTAGCCGCTATTTTCTTGATCGTTGCTGTTGTGATTACTTCGTATTCTGTAAAGGAGAGGGTATTGATTGCAGCGAGGTATTACTCTTAAACTCATTTTCCGGCTCATTACTGATCGTGTATAGAGGTGCGGATGAGACCCATGGCTTTTTTCATGTCATCTCACAGCTATACAAAACGACGATGGACCTGCCGCCGCGTATTCAGTCTATTTGTTGGGTTCAATTCTGGTCCTGGATCGGTATGTACGTTTTCTTCGCCCGTCGAGCTCAATCTGACCTTCTGTGACAGGTTGGTTTCCGTTCCTCTTCTACAGCACGACATGGGTAGGGGAGACATATTTCCGTTACGAGAACCCTGAATCTGCCGCAAGCTCCTCCGACACGTTGGGAGATGTCGGTCGACTAGGCAGTTTATCACTTGTAATTTTCTCCGGTGTCACATTCCTATCCTCTGTACTCCTCCCCTTCGGCGTCCGCTCTCCGGACAGCAACTCCAAAAGAGCAAACTTCACATCTCGCCCTCCACCTCGGATGGCAGCATTACTGCGTCGGTTCAAGAGGGTCCGACCCAGCTTACAGACCGCATGGTTTCTCTCTCATCTCGTCTTTGCGGGAACAATGATATTTGCTCCCATGGCCCGCTCGTTGAAATTCGCGACCTTTTTGGTTTCGGTCTGCGGTATCCCCTGGGCTGTATCCGGATGGGCTCCGTTTGCATTCATGGGTATTGAAATCAATAAATTGGCCTTGGAGCCGCCGAGTCGTCCAACGGCAACGATGATTACATCCACCACTTTCCGCACGCATGGCTACCGTCCTATCGATAGCGTTGAACCGGATATGGAGATGGACGTACTGCGCTTGAACCACCGTAGCGGCGGCGATGATGACAGCGACATCGAGGACTCCTCATCAACAATTGAAAGTCCATCCACCGGCGAACTGGCTGGTATATACCTTGGAGTATTGAACGTGTATACAACTCTACCGCAGTTCGTGGGCACGTTCATAAGCTGGATTGTATTCAGTATCCTCGAACCAGGGACTCCGCCTGTAGGCCAGAAACCGCCTGCAACCAAAGAAGGAGGGGCCTCACCTCCGAGCGGTGCTAGAGACGGCGGCTGGATGAATCTAGATACCGATGCGCCCGACGCGATCGCTGTGTGTTTGTTCATTGGCGCATTGAGTGCGTTGGTTGCGGCGGAAGCTACGCGACGGTTCAGAGCGTTGAAGCAGCAGACGAACCATGATTGATTCTTTCTGTTTGATTAAATACAGGCGCATTTCATACAGCACGGCGCTTTCTGTTATTGATACCCTATATTTCGTCATCCGTTACGTGCTGAAGGTAGTTATTCTGCGAGAGAGGAGTATATATATATATATGTATGCAAAAATAATATCATAATACATAACATGACCTCGGGAATGAATGACCCAAACTATTTATCCACTTTTCTTCTCCCGCGCCGCAATTCTCTTCCTCTCCAACCCCATGCCCACACCAACCAAACTCAATAAAACACCACTAATATACACCTGCGGCGCTCCCTCTCCAAACTCGGGGTCTACCGCCAACGCACCGGGATAAAACAGCGCCGAGAGTTGCGTGATCCAGTAAAGACTTGCAATCCACGACGCCGTGTACAACGATAACCGCTGCGCAGAGGCCGATTGGGACGTGTTAGAAGGAGGACCGTAGAGAAACCACAAAGTGATGAGTCCCAAAGCGGCGCCCATGGACATGGTCTGCCCGTTGTGGAATTTTGCGTGTGGTGGCCAGCGCGGGTTGTGGACGTGTGTTTCGTTCCAGTCGGCGATGTAGCCGCCGAGGCTGGTTGTGAGGGCGACGAGAGAGAGGAGGGTGCGACCGAGGGATGGCATATTGTCTTTTGCCTTTTTCTCTCTCTTTTAATCCTTTCAAGAAAATTACATTGGGAGAAAGTTGTTTGGTGGATGGAATATGCTTATTTTTTGGGGCGATGTCAACCTGAGATAAGACAGGGATCTCAATACAGAAGCTTTTATAAGCGGGGCTGACACTAACTATGAATCGACTTGCATAACACTAAAGGGAACTATCGCGAGAAAAGGCTCACTTTAGTATAAAGTTATACCGGATTAACTAAGGACTAGTCACTGGCAATAAGTGAAAATAAAATACAACAGTATAAGACACGCACCAAAGTCATATAAAGATAGGAATAATATACTGCTATCTTGGATAAGATAGAAGTATACAGAACAACAGGATATTATTAAAGAACATCATATACTTTATACTTACTACTCTTAAAAGTATATAATATAAAGTATATAGAACTAGGAGGACTGGATATGTATCATTTACTAGGATGCATTTAGTTCTTTATAGCTCTTTAATCTAAGTCATTTGAATATAATAGTGAGAGTTAGCAGGCTGTAAGGGGGATCTCTTCTATCCTAGTTACGTTTACGACTTCACCAAACATCGACTGATTACTATCTTTGTTACCTAGTACCTACCCGGTGACCGTTTAGGAACCTGTGTGTGGTTCAACTAAGCCTAATGTATCTCGACACACCTCTGTTGAACTAGGGTCCGTGACACTCAGGTCCAAAGCGTTTGGGTAGAGTTTTCGAGATCATTCCTTTACCTCTTCTTGCCTCCGACGTCGCACTTTCTCACGCAACGAGAACAAGACGACGCAAGCTATCGCACTACAGAATGACGAGCCAGATATCGAACCAACCTGCTAACCTATCAGCGGGACTGGATGATCACTGTCCAGTGCAGAACAGTCTCTATGAGCTCTCTGATCCACATGTTCAAGACGCCCTGACATGTGGGAATGGGCTTATATGGACGGCAACTTTAGACCGGAATTTCCGCATCTGGCAGGACAGAGGTTTTTGGTTTGAAACCTCTCTTTTAATTTCGGTCTCAAATCGCAAATCCGAAGGCTCTTCTAGCCTCCAAGAGCGTAATTCTACATGTTCATAACAAACTGGGAAAGGTCGAGCTCATGGCCCACGACTTCTTTACCGAACAGCCTATCAAAGGTCTGAATGAGCCCCTCGTTCCATCAGCCACCACTAGCTGTGTACAGGCGCAAGGGCGTATTATCTTCATTCGGTCCTACATGATTGGCCTGATGCAGAATACCGGCGATCCTACGACATCTCAGATGCAATGGCTTCTAGATATAGAAAATTACTTATTAAAGAGAACGTTGTGCCTGACTAGAAGACGGATTGGCAGATTGCTGGGCTAGATCTGATATTGATGACCCTTGCTTCTGCTCCAGAACGATAAGAAAGTGAACGGCGCCAACTTCTTACAGATGCAGGATTCAAGATTGTCGGTGTTTAGAGTCATATCAACAGCGGGGAAAGTTTGATAGAGTGCCAGTTGACATAATGTATCAAGCTATCATACGTATCATTTTGACTCCTCATTGCTAAAATTACACTCCACAATAAGGAATCCTTTCAACATTGATTGCACCGGAACGTACATCGTAGAAGTTGGCAGAGCCCGTAACTACTGACCTTGCTCGCGGTTCATAAACCTCAGAGCTGAGGAACTGTGCCTCTACATGCCTGTCTCGTCTCATCAGAATTACAAAGCAATTGTCATTTGCTCTCGCAATGTTCTCGTTCGATATCCGCGTCTGTTCCCATTTACCAATCGAACAGGATTCTTTCTACACCACCAAACGGTCGTACGGCACCAAACGGGATGCTTCACTGCACCCGGCTACCTTATCTACATTCGTGTCATTTAATAATACTTTTGGTTACTGTGCTACAAGCAGTAGCTACCAACTGGGACACTATTTTTTCTTCTTTTTTTATGGTCTTGTAAATAGTAAGTACCGGCAAGCTTATACGAAAAATTAGTAGAAACAGCACAGATTTTAGTGAAGAGCCCGATTGATTAGAGCATATAAAGCATGGACCAGTTCTATGGCTAGTCACGATTTTTAACATCAACGATTTTTAACATGTAGCATTTAATATCATTTCTCTAGTATGTCTCGAAAAGACGCTTAACGCAATACCATCCTTCCCAGGTGAAGAGTGAGCAAAGCTCGATACTCTTTACTACCAACATAGTTCGACATGCAAGCCCCGTGTGTCTTGAAGATGGGTTTCGGGAGGCCTGTGGATCCCGATGAATGGATGATGATGTATCTTCTGTTCCAATGCTGTTCTCCTTTCATGGCTGATGCGGAGGTTGTTCCTGATGTCGCTTCCCCCCTGCGGTTAGGCTCAAGGGCCGGGCTGACTACCAACCGCAGGGTGGGGGGAAGCGACGTGACGGGTAGTTACGACTCTGTAATCGCCATATCTGGGATAGCCGTAAAATAATCCTATAAATCCCCTACTAGTTATCTTTTGGAACTATCTTTTCTCCCACCATTTCAATACCAACTCAAGGATGAATAATGTCCAACGAAACGTTCCATTATTTTCCGCAACTGCCACCAGAAATCCGCTATATGATCTGGGAGCTATGTCTACCCTATCGTGTGGCACAAGTCGATCCTTGTGATACCTTTTTTGACGGGAGAAAGCCCGAGCAAGTCTGCGATGTCGAGCGCGTCACGATTGAAAACGCCAAACAGCCTGTCATAGCATTCGTTAACTGGGAATCTCGTCTGGTTGCGCTGATATATGGATACTGGTTTGTGGAGAATGATAGAATATTGCCAGTCATAAAGTCTGTCTGGGTGCAACCCCGGCGGGATGTGCTGCACGTCAATTGGACCTCGGAACGTGGCTATTATTGGTATCGATTTGAAAACACTGAGCGTGAAGATCAAATGATTGAGCTTCTACATTTCATGGATGAACTTCCTGTCGAACGAGGCTCCGTCGTGGCAGAACTCATTCATCCATTCAAATTACATGCATTGTTAGACGGCGCTAATGATTCTGGGGCGTCGAGAAGTCCAATCGCCAAATACGGACGGCAGACCGATATCACAATATCCAGCATGTCACACTATACTTTGTTTTATCCAGGACATCAACTCCGCCTTGATGTTGTCATGGCAGCTGTCTCTTTACACATCCCCAAGGAATCGGCTGTAAGATCGGGCCTCTTCGGCTTGTTAGGCGACGCGCCTATACAGCTGATTGATGTTGCCGACGAGGTTCAGTTACGGAAATATGAAGCAATCTACAGGGAACACCTTATAGACAAGGAACCAAAGGTTCAGAAGATCTTTGACGTGCTCATGAGTCCTCGATTTTACTCAGCCGTGGAAGCCTGGAAAAGACAGGTCGAATGGCTCATGATTGCAAGCTTGTGGGATTATGCATCAAGGGAACTGATGATCCATCCATGGCGTTCCAAGATGGATTTGGAACTAGATGACATGATGAATGTTTGGGTACCTCGCTTTCATGAGCAGGAATACATCCGAATGTCTGAGTATTCACCCAATGAAAGCCATCCATGGGTCAAGGAAGCAAAAAAGACGATGGCCATACTCCGGCCCCGGATAATGGTGCATTACTGTACTAACGAGTGTTACAGAGAGGGTCGACTTCGTGAGGACTTCAATGATTATTGGACATTCTAAGTAAAAGCATCTTCTTCTATACTTCCAATGTGTAGGCCTAATAATAGACATAAAGGCCGGAACATGAAGTCAAAAACATGAGGCTATTCCCGGATCATGAAACGCATATAACAAAGGTTGCCGGGCCCTGGTAGGGCGGTGCAATCCATACAAAGCACGTTCCGGTGCGCGTATCAGGGGTTGCCAAGATGCCGGGCTGCTGGCCCGGCAATATGGTTGTCAATATATCGAGGTGCGGATAGATATTCCGACACCTATATTTAAGCTTATATTCAAGCCTATATTTGAGCCCGTATATAAGTGTAAAGCTGTGGAATGAATGGCAATACGTATAGCTTTATGTACTGACAGCATGCGATATATATGACATCGCGCTACTGTTCAGTCACTGAGTCCATGGTTGTTTTCACTTATTGATTATTTGGCCTGATCCGCTTCAACTGAGTCTTTTTTTTTTGATGCTGGCTTGTTGTTCACTCGTCTCAAATCTAATTTATGCTATCAGTGAAGGCTCATTTATAAAAGATAACAGACTCAGAAAAATAAGTAAAAATAGAGAAATAGATAGAAGAAAGTGAGTAAAAGAGTATAACTGAAAGAGAGTGATAAATCAACCAGCACGACATGAGAAGTTCACACCTAAGGCAACTTCACAGATGTCTTCCAGGTCTTCGTGTTAACTGCTCTATTTATCAGTTATCATTCACAAGTTGTTTACCTTTCTTCCCTCGTTGTCCTGAATCTCTTCGACAACTGAATCGAACATACGAGGCCAAGCAACGTCACTGCATACAGCCAATATTCAACCTCTCCATTTAGTCTCATACTTTCTCTCACCTTTCCTCTACCTTCTCCTTCACTGTGCCTCTCGTTGTTCCACGAGTCGTTTCTCTGTAATTCAGGCTACCTCGCGACCTGTAACGCGTCTAGCCTTCTCCACAGAACGATCTTCGCTGAAGCCGAGTCATATTTCATTGACGATTGACTTCATTAAATCATCCCACAATCACACTCGATCTTACTTCATTTAATCATCCTCGTCCTGGCTTTGACCAACGATGCAAACTCCAGAATCCTTGTCCGCAGAACCTAGGGCACGACTATTCCCGGGTTCATGTAGCTTCACCGGAATTTTCGACTGTCCCTGTCGAGAGGGATCTGCATTCAAGGCACTTAAAGATCTCAGGCCAGATACGGCATGCGAAAAATGCGGACACTCATTGATGTTGCATAGGGAGTGTGAAGATTCTGTCCCAGTTGTCGCTGGACCACCACCGCGCATCAAAACCGAGCTACCCACCAACCACCAAATCCCTTATGCGGCACCAGTCAGTGACTCTGGAGAAGATGCAGTATTATTACCAGAAGACGATGCAACTGAGCTTCAGGCAGAATTGTGTCAAAGAAAAAACACGGTACTGAAAATCGCCAAAATGCTCGCAGATGGCGATTCTGTTCTGATCTGGGGCATGAAGGGCACAGGCAAGACGACTTTAGCCAATTTATTGTTTGAAATCCTCATCAGTAAAACTTCGCATGCGCTTCTAATCACATGCTGGCCTGATGCTCCGAAGAAGAAACTGGACGATATCCTACTTGAGTACGCCAGGACCAAATTTCCCGACCTGACGAACAAAGACCTGACGACAACTGACATGATATTCATCGTCGATGAAGCCCAGGAGGCGCTGAAAACCGCAAAGTCAAGAACTTCATGGAATGCACTTATCAGAGCATCAGAATCTTCAGAGACAAGACCAAGGTTCTGCATCTTCTCCAACCAAGGAATACTACCAGAATTCAACAGCGTCTTTGCCTCTATGCCTGAAATATCTCACCTCAGAACACACGGAAATGGCTATGGGCATCTAAGTCTCTTCTTTACGACTGCTGAGTTTGAGGACTTTTTCCAGCGGAATCGTGCTCTTTACGGTTTCGAGCTTGAACAGGAAGCCGCTGATCATATTTACGAGCTGACTGCCGGCCATCCTGCAATTCTAAGACTAGTCCTACGTTATGTCAAGCTGGTAAGATAATCTAATGTCCTCTTAGTCGCGGTCCTCTGATATATCAATTTCTCTATAGCATGCCAACCGAGCCGACGCTGGAAGCCTCACACCATTGCGAATATTTTCACGAGCTGATATCATGGCAGTTATGCACAACGAGAATCGCCTTTTTACCTACCTTGGAGAGAACGTATATCCCGGAACATATGCACGAGAAAATAAATCCGTTGTCAGAGTTTTCAAGAAGTTGCTAGATTCTCCAGAGGGCAAGATTGGCTGGGACTCGGCTTCGAAGGCCGTGATTGAGAAGTGTTTTCTGTATGGCTTGCTGAGCCATGAGATTGATGCAGAGGAACCGGATAATGATGTTTTCCGGTTTCCATCTCCATTGCATGCTAGGTATGTACCATTGCTTTCAAAATGAAGCTGTATCTGCAAGGATACTAATACCATGAACAGATGGGCCCAGTGGTATCATAAGATAGAGACGAGTGTTTACGCTGGGGAGTTGTCACCTTAGTAATGTTTTCAGCACTCAAAGTACGATTTGGAGTATCCTGTGTGGGAGTTTTGGGTCAAGGTGATGCATTGACGTGGCATTCGAAGATGTTGTATTTCAATTGTAGAGTAAATATATCGAGCAGCCTTGAAGATCGTCGTCTTGAGCCAATACTATTATAGATGTTGAGCAAGCAACGAGTTGCGGATGGCTTATCAATGAAATTCGCTTACTCCAGAGATTTAAATAAGTCTCACATATAGAAAAGCACAAAGCCCACACCATATCCAAAGGAGAGTGCAGTGCAATGATGAGGTTGGAACTACCCCAGTAACCCTAATATGATTACCCTAACCACATGTGGGGCTATGGTTTTGTCCAATGAAACAAGCGCTCGCCAGGAATTTTAAAGAGCTTCATCTTTCATCCTCTTGATCGGTCTGAACTACGGTCACTCTTTTCGCTGTGACTATTCTTTACATCTGATCTATTTGCATTTTTGTCTTATTTTTAGCTATGATAATTATGATTTTTTCTTTATAGTCTAATACTCAGTCTACAAATATGGAAGAGTCGGTCCCTGATACCCCCAGCCTCCGCAAGGATGTCGACGACGCAGAGACCGTCGCCACTGTCCTCATTGCGCCCAAGACGCAACAAACGCCCCTTTCCCAGCGCTTCACCCAGCCCACCCAAATTATCGATCGCACACCGAACGAACCCAAGTCGGTCGTCCAAGTCGCAGCTTCCTCGCCCGCAGGACCTGCTTCTTCTCCCTTGAGACCCCACGGCGGCGTACTGGCAAATTTGATGGCCCCGAGTGGCACACAGTATCGTCCCCCTTTGAACATTCACATCCAAAAACGAGCGCCCGCACTAAGCGACGACGAGGGCCCGAATTACGCTGGCGGATCTTCTGACGAAGACGAATTGACTATTGCGACGAACATCAAACCACGCATCTTGTCGAAACCCCCTGCCAAAAGCCCAGAGAAAATAATGGAGTCGCCAATTGCAAATAAAGAGGGCTCTCGGGACTTCAAAGAGCTTACAGCTCAATTCGCATTCCAGCCTAGCAACAAACGATCAAGCGAACATCTTCAATCGTTCGACCGTGACTCGTCCAAAAAGTTGAAGCAGACGACGATATCGCGGGCCATTCCTGTAGAAGACGATGATGATCCTTTTGGTGACGTTAACACTATCGAGGACATTGAGGACTTCCGCGTGCGGAATTTTGTCTCGCGCTTAACTGTTTTGTTTCCGTCTCTCACAGTCCGAGAAGGCTTGAGAGCCTTTTCTCAGTCTGGCGGCAATTTCGACCGCGCATCTGAGCAGATCGCAAGACAGGAGGATCTCGACAAAGCCAGCTCACCCGATGAGCTCGAGCTACCTACGACTTCACACCCTCACGAACGAATGAATACAGCCAAACAGAACATCAAGTCGAAGCAGAAGATTCTCCAGAAGTATACGGCCAATGTCCAGAGGAAAGACGTCGCGGAGGATGACGCGAAACCGAAGGGCAGGCGCTTGATGCGCGGTCCTCGACCTGGTGCTACCTCTTCGGAAGCTTCACCCGCTCCTGAACTTGCACCAAAGCCCAAAGGTCGCCTCATCCAAAGAAAGGATGTTAGGCGGGAGCCCTCACCCGAGGAAGAGAGCATGGCTTCAGAGTCTGATTCTGAAGGCAGTCCCGAGGAAGACAATAGTAATATCGAAAAGAAAGTCCTTAATTTTATCAACACATGCACTGTTCCAGCCCTCGCCGATTTAGCTGCTACGCCTGAAGCAATTGCTTCAATCATTGTGGATGCTCGACCTTTCCGCACACTAAATGCCGTTCGAGCTGTAACGGATAAGACCGAAGAGACTCCCAGCGCAAAGAAATCTCGGAGACCAAAGAAGCCCATCGGCGATAAAGTTGTTGACAAGGCGATCGAAATGATGAAAGGTTACGAAGCTTGCGATGCGCTGGTTGCACATTGCGAAAGTCTGGGAAAGCCCCTGGCCGCTGAGATGAAGCAGTGGGGTATCGATATGTTTGGAAACAAGGGCAATGGTGAATTGGATCTGGTCAGTCTCGAGCATGACTCAGGGATCGGAACACCTACAACAGATGATGGCGACGATGTTATAGCCCATGGTGGACGGAAGTCTCGTTTTGTCTCTCAGCCAGCGATAATTTCACCTGACTGGACTCTTAAAAATTATCAGATTGTCGGAATCAATTGGCTGTCTTTGTTATTCCACAAGAAGCTTAGCTGTATCCTCGCCGATGATATGGGCTTGGGAAAGACATTTCAGGTCATTGCATTTCTCGCGCATTTGTTTGAGCAAGGTACCACTGGCCCTCACCTTATTGTTGTCCCTGCATCTACGATTGAGAACTGGCTGCGAGAATTCAATAAGTTCTGCCCTACGTTGAATGTCTTGCCATACTATGCGAAACAACAAGAGCGTGCGGAGATCCGAGCTGCAATCGAAGACGACATAGAAAATGTGAATGTCGTCATCACGACCTATACTGTCGCCAAGGCAAAGGATGATTCTCGATTCTTGAGAAATCTTGGATTCTGTGTTTGCGTGTTTGATGAAGGGCACGTCTTGAAAAACAGCGATTCGAAGATTTACGATCAACTAATCAGGATTCCCGCTGAGTTCAGGTTGCTTCTTACTGGAACTCCGTTGCAAAATAATCTTCAAGAGCTTGTCTCGTTGCTAGGGTTCATGTTACCAGATGTATTCAGCAAGCACAAGGAGGATCTGCAGACAATCTTCACGCAAAAGGCAAAAGCGACAGATACCGCGGAGCACGCTGCGCTTTTGTCGGCACAGCGAATTGCACGTGCTAGGTCCATGATATCACCATTTGTGCTTCGAAGGAAGAAGCACCAGGTTATTGATCTTCCAGCAAAGATCTCGCGTGTCGAATACTGCGAGATGAATGAAACGCAACAGGAAATTTACCGGGAAGAGAATGAAGAAGTCCGCAAGCTTCTCCTTGACCGTGCCGCAGGCGTCAAGACGGGCAATAAATCAGCACATATCTTGATGAAGCTCCGGTTTTCAGCAATCCATCCGCTGCTGAAACGCCGTTTGTATAATGACAAAATTCTAGCCAAAATGGCCAAAGCTTGCTTGAAAGAAGAACAGTGGTCCCTTTCGGATCCAGACATCATCTTTGAGGAGCTCCAACCATACAACGACTTTGAATGTCATTCCATGTGTGTCAAACATCCCAAATCTCTTGGGCAGTTTGCCTTGAAAAATCAGGAATGGATGAATTCTGGAAAGATCGATAAGCTCTGTGAATTGTTGAAGAAGTTCAAAGAGAATGGCGATCGAACCCTTATCTTTTCACAATTCACTCTTGTCATGGACATTCTGGAGTACGTTCTCGAAACAATCAACATGAGATTTTTCCGGCTCGATGGCCGCACCAATGTCGAAGATCGTCAATCAATTTTGGATGCATTTTACGAACAGACAGACATCCCCGTCTTCATGCTTTCCACCAAAGCCGGAGGCGCTGGAATCAACCTAGCGTGTGCTAACAAGGTCATAATTTTCGACTCCAGCTTCAATCCTCAGGAGGATGTGCAGGCTGAGAACCGCGCGCACCGCGTGGGCCAGACAAGGGAGGTCGAAGTTATTCGACTTGTTACGAAAGGCACTATTGAGGAACAGATCTACGCATTGGGACAGACGAAACTTGCGCTTGATCAGCGAGTTGTCGGTGATGATCTCACAGATTCTAAGCGTAGTGAAGAAGTTGGCATGAAGGTGGTTGAGGACATGATGGCTGCTGATTTGAAGTAATCCGATGTCTAGTCTTTGCACCAGAATTTTGAAGGTTTTCTATGCTTGGGTTGATGGGATTGTTTCACGAGTTGTTTAGAAGGGTTTGCATCTAGACGGCGCTTGGTTTTTATTAGTCTTATTATTAATATTATCTTGATACACAACTTGTCGAGGGCGAATAATATCCATGTTCAACAAAATCTTGATAATCTGATATAACAAACATAACCTAAGTCACCTCATACTTTATCATAATAATATACTTATGCCTCTCTACCCTAGGTTTACAACCCCAAAGCCTTCAACAACTCCTTTCCAACCCCTGTAGCACTAGCCGGGTTCTGGCCCGTAATCAATGGCCCTCCCAGTTGATACGTCTTGTCGACAACCACCTTCTCACCCCACGGCTGCTCAGCCTTCACATACTTGGCCCCGGGGATAGCCTTCAGCTTATCCTCCAACAGGAACGGCATCGACGAGGTCATTTGCGCCTGATCTTCCTCTGTGTTTGAGAATCCCGTGACTGTGGCATCGCGGAGGAGCGGTTCTCCCGAGGGCGTTGTCGCATTGACCAAGACGATGGGACCGTGGCAGACGGCCGAAACGGGCTTTTTCGCAGACGCGAATGTCTGAATGAGTGAGAGCGAAGTTGAGTCTGAGACGAGATCGAACATTGCTATATATACAAAGTCAGCACCCAGAACCTAGTCTACTCTTTTTTTAATGGGAATTATTGGGGGGAAACATACGTCCATGTCCACCGACGTAGAAAATAGCGCCAAACTCTTTCGCCCGTGGCACAATATCTGCTAATTTGACGGTATTCTTCCATAGGGATTGCTGATCCTTGTGGAATGACATGGAGCTTGCGTCTTCCTTGAACATTTCGACCGAGGCTGGATCGAGGGGTGCTTCGCCGCCCTTGGGGGAAGCTACTGTGAGATCGACGCCGGCATCATGGAGGACTTTCCAAGGGTGGGCGAATTCCGGCTGTTGATTTCATTTCGGGTTAGTTATTGTGCAGGAAAAAAAGGTATATCTGCGCGAAGTAGACGACGTACGAGATACCAGCCGGTTGGATGGTTGGAGTTGGGAATAACATTCTGAGAGGTGAGGACGACGAGGACTTTGGGAGCCATTTCGATTGATTTCTGATCCTGATTCTGAGTAGGCTGTGTTCTTGAGTGTCTGCTCTAGCTCAGTAGAGCCTCATGGAGGGGTTTCTGGGGTTATATAGACGTAGCATATTCCGTACGCAGAACGTCGTAGAACGATGATCTCATCGCTCATCATGCCAAATGCCGTAACATCTCCTCCGCAGCGGTGGAAACTAAGACCTTATCGGAAACTTGTCCCGAATATCTTCCACTCACATTCCTACGTATTCTGATCAAGTCACTATTATTATTAATGAAACCCATATTTGTAAGTTACAAGCATGTGATTATGAGAACAGCGAAAACAGCGACAGGAAAGATTTGTACATGCATGCTACTATGATGCTAGCCTGAACACGCTAGTCTCCACTCCAACCGCTCAAAGCCCTAAAACCTCCCATTCTGGATAGAATGTCAGATTCATCGTTCGATATGCGACTGAAGAGCCGCGTGTAGGAAGTAATCGCACAGCCACTTAGATCTTGTAGAACCACTTAATGTATCTACTCCAAGATTAGCTTGGAATGTCCGACGCGGACGAGATTGGCCTCACCTTCTATGCAATGGCGACGCAAATACCAGATATTGGTCCGACCTATCCTTCATAATTAGAAGACCGGAAGAGTAACACGAGTGTATAACACTGCCGTCGAGTACTCGGCGATATGAGACTTTGCCCCTTTTCAAAAGAGTACGGAGCATGTCAAGCGTATCATTTCCACCGCTTAGCAGAGACGGTGGTGGTCCGCCCATGTCATATCCCATCTCGCCGCGCTGAAAGACTGTCTCATCATTGTCCAGAATATTTTTAACAGCGTTAGTATTCAATTTACGTCGTTCGCTCTGACTTGTATTTTGATTTGCCTCTTCTCTAGTTATCTCATCAACTAGCTCGAGACAAGACGAGACAAGTTTTGGATGGCCATTTGTGAGACAATATAGGTACCTCTCCGCGGATATATCAAGATGAATGGCAGTCTGTGCATGCGAGCAGTAGCTTTTCACAACATCATCGAACTCGGACTCTGAATAGTAGAGACTCATCCATGAAGTCGATTTGAAAGATATCTGCCCCCCAGATTTTAATAGACGGAACAGCTGTCACGGCAATGGAAGAAACTCTGTTTGGAGGACCGAGACTAAAAAAACAGAATCTTGGTTTTGGCGTTTCCCATAAATAAGGAATGAAATGCTTGGTCCAGAATGAACTGGATGTGTCCCAGGTGTACTGGGCTTCGTCGATAATGAAGTAGACTTCTTCTTTTACCACTTTCTCAGCGGGGTTTGTGGACGGAAAGCGCCCGGAGAACAGTTTCCAAAGAAATTCTTGCCAGTTAAATCTGGGTGTGTCGTATTTTTCATCCAAGTACATATTGCTGATGTAGATAGCAATCTTCCCCTGCTCTGCAAAATGTTTCTCCAATAAACGTGCCAGGGTCGTCTTCCCCGTAGAGTGGCCACCCCAAATAAGCAAAGCCCGATTACTCCTTAGACCTCTTGCAATGCGGTCAATAGTTTGTTGTCTCTGACAAACATAGGAGGATTCTTGGTCAAGAGTACTAATTAAAGAACCAGAAGATTCAACAGCCATTTGAGCGTTCGCAGTGGATGGCTCGTTCTTGATATCTGTCCTTGGAGATGAAAGGGTCACCACGTCTGAAGGATTTTCAACATCCGATTCCTCCTCAAAGTCCTCATGTACAGAAATCAAGTGTCCACAACTTTCACACGTTGCATCCTTGCGAACGGATTCACAGGTTGACGATACGAATGAGCCTGAGCTGCAAGAACACTTGGCCCTACCTGGAAACCTGCACCTTCCAAGCGTTATTTTGATCTTCTTGCGGGGCATCGTGTCCTTGTTGTCGTTTTGGAAAGGATGCATATTGGCAATATGTTGAGTGATTGACTGTAGAAATGAGATGGAGTAGCTGGAGAGACTGACGGCTGTCTAGGTAGACTAAAGTTGGGTGAAGCGTAGAAAGAAAAGGGGTGCAAGAGTTGAAGATGGCAGGTGAAGATGACAGGTGAAGAGGACAGTTGAAGAGGAAAGTTGAAGAGGAGAGTTGAAGGGGGAAGAGAGAAATCCAAAAGAGGAAAGACAAACAAGCAAAAGGAATACGCCCAAGCCAAACACGCCATACTCGATTTGTCATAACCAGATGGTAATACTCCTGGCGTCTTCAATTTTTAGCAGAATACTGGCCAAAGCATGCTTTGGCAAAATTCCAGAATAGAAAGGAAACCAGTTGACCAGAGGCTAGGTCCTCTGGAAAGTAGGACGAGCTGTGAAGCTCTACACAATTGATATTGGAAGCCACCAGAGTGATTAAACAGATTTTATTAGACATGATTGTTATCATGCTACGATATATGCAGATGTAGCAAATACTCCTAATAATATGCTTCGTTATGGCCATTATAATCACAGTGAACTAAAGACTCAAACCAGTTCATCAGCGCTAAACCTGAGCTTCCTTGAAAATGCTCTCTTGATGACTTTGAAAAATTCACCAACGACCTGAGACATCCTCACGACAGGCCGTAAGAGCAACTTGAACCCATCAATAGTAAAGTTGAAAACAACAGCAAAGTACTCATCCGGAAGTAAACGCAATAAAACACCCACTGGCAAAGTAACCACTGCACATATTAAGCAGACAGCCCACTGAATCCCATTCAGGGGTGTAACTCCAAGAGCCACGCCTCCAACAAAAATAATCAAGATCTGACCACCAATGATGATACAATTGATACCGATAAACCAAAAGTTCTTCGTTATGCCTTCGAAGATATTGATATGGTTGTCCAGACGACGATTGTTCAGTTCGTTGAATATCTGCATCCAGACAAACGTGTTGAAGATGATAGTATCCAGTTGTAGCTGACTTTTATCTTCGTCGAGGATGTTCCGGAGAATGTCGTGTCCGGCAAAGTAGAGTGTCAAAGTCACGACGAGTTTGAAGATGGATTGTCCGATAATCATTTTCCACATGTTTATCGTGAACAGCGGCGCGCTTTTGGGGACGGGTTTTCTCTCGAGGATCTTGTCGCTCGGTCCATCGGTTGCTCTGTTCGACAGTTGCATTAGATTTTTGTCTTGACAGCTCGGACATATTAACTTACAGAGCCAGTGCAGCAAAAGTATCCATGATAAGATTCACCCATAGCAATTGTACTGCAGTGAGAACACTCTCATTTGAGCCGCTATAGATAGCTGACACAAAGGTAAGTATAACAGCAGTAATATTGACAGTAATTTGGAACTGTGCGAGTTAGCTTTTGGTGCTAGATCGTTCTGTGGAAAATAGAGGAAATACCTGCAAAAACTTCGACACAGCATCATTCACAGCACGGCCCCATGCAAGAGCGGTGATAATAGAGCTAAAATTATCATCCAACAAAATGATAGAACTGGCTTCCTTGGCCACCTCTGTACCAGCAATACCCATAGAGAAGCCGACATCGGCAGTCTTCAAAGCTGGTCCATCGTTGGTACCATCACCCGTCACAGCTACAGTCTCACCAAGCCGCTTCAAGCGCTCAACAAGCACACGCTTATCATCCGGCGACGAGCGAGCAAGAACTTGCAGCCTTGGCGCCACCTCATCTAATTCTGCATCCGAAAGTTGGCGGAACTTGGGTCCTTCCATGACAATGCCATCCGTAAGGATACCACAAGCTCTTGCAATGGCGGTAGCTGTTTTAAGATTGTCACCGCTCACCATTTTGACTTGAACGCCGGCACTGTTGCACTTTTTGATGGCGTCGGGCACTTCCGGTCGTAAAGGATCTTGGATTCCGACGACGCCGATCCATGTCATATCTCTGAGAAGAGATTCAAAGTCTGGTTCTGAGGAGTCGTTCTTTAGGAGCTGGTCACTAGTAGGTGGCCAGCTGGGAAGATCTTTGTATACCATGCCGATGGTGCGAAGTGATTGCTCTGCGTAAAAGTTGATACATTCGTGGATGTCAAGACGCTTGTCCTCTGTCATATGTTCCGCAACAATCGATCTTCCGGCCTGACGCTTTGCCATCGAAGTGGCAGATTTGAGCAGCATCTCAGCCGCACCCTTGACAAGAAGTCGATAACTGGCAGTCGAAGGTTCACGATATACGACGCCCATGCATTTTCTCGAGGATTCAAAGGGAAACATTTGTAGTATTTCAAAGTTCGCCCGCTCCTCTCGTGCATCCATTCCGAGGTGATCTTTAGCAAGCTGTAACATTGCGACTTCAGTCTTGCTGCCAATGAATTCTCTCCTGCCACTTTTCTCTTCTTCAAAAGCCGTCGAGTTCAGAGCAATGCTTTTGATTATGAGGTCTTTAGAAGCTTCTGACAATCCCTTGAATGCTTTTGAGATGCTGTCTGTTGATGTGCCTTGCTCTGCATTAGGAGTTTCTTCGTCGAATGACCATGTAGCTGCAACAACAGTCATTTTGTTCTGAGTCAAGGTCCCCGTCTTATCGCTACAGATGACGGTGGCATTTCCCATGGTCTCACAAGCCCGGAGAACGCGTACAAGATTATTTTCCTTGACCATACGTGTGGTGGCAAAGGCCAAAGCAAGGGTAACCGCAAGAGGAAGTCCCTCTGTAACTTGGTCAGCCAGCTGGCATCTTCGGAAAAACTGCAAATTCAGCGCTCACCTGGAATAGCAACCACGATAACGGTTACAGCAACAATAAGAATATCCATAAATTCCTGGCCTTTTTCGGCAGGGCCTACCGGGTTCTCAGGCAAGTGAACGAGGAAACGAATGAACAGAACGAGAAAGAGTATTGTAGCGGCGCTAAATATCGTGAGCATAACTTATTACATTTCCTCAGATCTACTTGTAATGCTTACCTGATACCAAACCACCCAATCCAATCCGCCAATTTTCCCAGCTTGACCTGCAAAGGAGTCGGCTCATCGGCCATCTGCAACGAGGCCATAATCCGTCCATGAGACGAGTAAGTGCCAACACTAGTAACCAAATAGGTTCCAACACCTTCAAGAACCCTGCTTCCCGAAATAATAAAAGGATCACATTTCCGTGTTGCGGTTCCATCTTTGATTCTCCGCCAGACTTCTTGCCCGGTCATCTTTTTCATTTGGTCTGACTCGCCGGTTGCAGAGGATTCGTCGCATTTGACGCCGTGCCCGGAAATTAGTATACCATCTGCGGCGGGAGAGTCACCCGGTTCGAGATGCAGTATATCACCGACGAGGACATCGGTAATATGTATTTGTTGTTGTCGCCCAGATCTAATAGCTGTTACCTGTCTATCATCTTTCTAATCCATCATCAGTATTCAATGACTCAAACTTTACGCGAAGGCATTGTCATACCCGTCTATTTAATTTCGCAAACTGCCTCTCCTTCTGCCAGTCATTTGCTGCCGTGACAACAGTAACAATAAGAATAGCAACGCAGATCGCAACACCTTCTATCCAGCTAATCTTCGGACCTCCACTGAGCGCCTCATAGACACCGAGGGCCAGTGACACCACCGCGGCTATAGTCAGCAAGATGATGATCTTGTCTTTATAAGCAATCCATAAGAGCTTGAAAAATCCATTGGTTTTTTGGTCAGGAAGCTTGTTTTTGCCAAACACGCGTACTCGGTCACTAAATGGAGTCTCATCCACTCCAGAAGCTGGAGCGTCTTTATCATCAAAAGACGTGTGTGATACGCCATCAATAGTGACTTGGCCCTGGAGACTGGTCTCATCAAGCGATAGCCCAGTCGCCAAATCAGTCCGAAGACCACGGGCCAGTCCATCGAGGCCACCTAGTGCCGTAAACGCTGCCAAGGACTTTGGATTTATCATCTTGTTCAACTGTCCTGGAGAGAACGCGAATTTGTTGTTTTTGACGATAAAGTCATTTGCGTATCGAGCGTCAGGGGTAAGAGCTTCGGAAAGGGGGACGTCATCGTATGGTTCGGTCTCCTTTTCGACTTCTGTTGTTGCGGTGGAGGGTACATGTAGTCCTGGCAATGTAGATGCGAAGGATGAGGCTCTGTAGCGTGTACTTTCAGAGAAGGTTGGACTAGGTACTCGCAAGAGGCCATTGCTGCTAGGAGATTCTGGCGTATTCAGACGATCTTCTGTTTTAGAGTCCATCTCAGAGCATCTATTATCCGAGAAGATATTTGGGGGGATGATCTACGTAGTCCTCAAGATGGCGATGCCATTAATATATGCCCAGAGCAGGAATTCCAAGGCCGCTGCGACGGGAAAAGGCAATCATCTCGTTGATGCCGAGAACATCCAACACAGCCCAGTCTTTCTTGGCTCTTGAAAACATAATCAGATTCTGATACATTGTCCAGATAAGCGTGAGCTATGGATATAAGTGTGGCAAGCCAAGACTGCGAAGCGGGCTTATACCATGAGACTTCAAGCTATGTGATCAACTCAATCGATCTTTGGAGAGAGGCTAACATAGGGCTTTCGGACAAGGCTAAATGATGATCAGTCACGTTGCCAGGAACACATGGCGAGGGTAGGCTCACGTCTTGGCTCGAAGACACTTTCAAACTTTAATTCTATACTGATGAGCCTCGGCACCTATAGGGTCTATCGGACGTCATCCTGGAATAGTCTCATGCAGTCCAACAGCGAAAACCGACAGCGTTGCCACAGAGATATCAGAAGAAAGCCCTAAGCAAGAGAAAAATTCTTCAGTAGCAAATAGCGACGGCGAAGGCTGTCGACACTCTCCAATTCTCATTTGATTACAGCGCGAATGCCTCATCTTGGGCGATTGTTGCAAGACCGAACCCTAACTTGGCAGCTTGGCTCCAAGAAAAGGTCGTACGTGTGCAGTTGCTGCGCCTCTGTTCCAAGACTGTATGATGTGTGCCATTCTGCTACGAATATCGAAATTGTAATGTTTGGCAGAGGGATGAGGTCTGGACCGAGTGCACAGCCGCATGGCGGAGCTTTTCTTATTTAGTGGGGAATGGCCCACTCTACAGTCTCCACTTTGATTACCCCTTGGTAAAGCGAATAGTACCTACGCAGATACTGTCCTTTGTCAATCAGCAAAGTTACGTGCCTACCAGTAATCATGGAGGGTCTCGCATTGGGGTCAAGCCAGAAGCCGTTCAGATTTCTTGATCTGCCGTACGAACTACGACTGCAGATTTACCAATACTGTCTTCCGCAAAAAAAGTCTTTCAGCGTCTCTGGTAGTTAGGCGTCAAGGGTTTTACATAATTGATGACATTCCTATTTTTGGCTCGCCCGTAGACAGCTCACCATTATGCAAAGTGAGATCCTTGCATTTGAGTCCAACTCATCCGTCAGATGAAGATCAAACCAAGTCTTTTGAACACACGAGTGATAGTATCGGAGGACTTAGATGCCTCCAAAGTGCGCTTCAAGTCTGCTACAGGTATCTCATCAAATAAGTGATGAAGTGCTTGATATTCTGTATGGGAGTAACATCTTCAAAATCGTCCTACATGGCGATCATCAAAATACTCTAGAACACGTCTTTTGTGCGGGTAACGGGCGAAGGATTCGACATATCATGCTTGTTCTGCGACCGGACCGGATCTTGTACCTCCATGGGCTTAGGATAGACGCGGCCTTGGGGGATATTATTCTTCCTCACCTGCGAAACTTGTGGATAGTGGCGGAGCAACCACGCGTGGAAAACCACCGCTGGAAATGCCTCCAAACCCCTGAGCAAGAACTCAAGGAATGGCTTTAATGGCTAACGCCAATACTCGAATACCTAGCTAACACGCTATCGGCCGAGTCCACTGTTTTAGTTGATGTTGATGACGGAGAGAAGACCGCTAAGCTTATTCGAAAATATCTGCATGGATGCCGAGAGGTACGAACCAAGACCGGTGACCTCATTTTCAAAAGAGGAGAGCTCTCAACTGAATCTGGGTATTGGGGTGATGACGGCCCCTAGAATCGTAGAGATAACATACCCAGGTATACATAGATCAAGTCCCAATACCTTCTGGACATTCTATCCGCATATATAAAATTGCGAGGCTTGCTGTAAAATACTTTAGTCGAAAAATGACACTATAAGGCAGGTCACGAAGGATATAATAGATGTACTAATGTATCCAAATGGTTTACATCGATCTTTAGTGTGGAGGTGTTCCGGATGGCTTGATGAAATTACTTATATTACTTTCATACGCACCGACAATTGAAACAAGGCACTTCGCTTCATACCAGCACTCTATACCATGGAAGCTTCTTCTCATCAGGCGCAAGTTCCTTCTCCATTTCAATCGTAGTGAGCTCGGAGAAATCGAGTTGTCGTAGAGGAATGATCGGAGAACGAAAGAAATACCAGGAAATTGCCCACAGCCCTGCGCGGTCTTGTTAGTATATGTAGCAAATACAATATTATTGAAGGGGACAGTAGATTTCTTACCCAGAAAAATCGGAATACCAATGTAAGATACGAGGAAAGACTGTGTATTCCAGTGCCCTTTTAGAAAGACGCTGTAGCCCGAAGTCAGGGTGATGACCACCAACGAGACAATGGTCATCCATGCCATGTAGGGCTGAAAGGGGCTCTTGTATGGTAGACCTTGGAGCGATCAGTAATGAGTCATGGAGAACGGTCAGACTAGGAAAGGACTCACGGTCTCGGCTAATTCCCTGCACTTTCAGACCATAATAAAATCGGAGGAAAGTGACTTCAATAATAATCCAAGAAATGAGTGCCGCAATCGTAGCAATGTTAACAAACCATCCAAAAGCGGCAGATGAGTTACTGCCTAGACTCAAATAAACCAAGAACAAAAATGCGTTGGAAACGCACACAGCCACATAAGGTGCGCCGAATCGGTTCGTTTTCAGAAAAATAGATGGGGCTTGCTTTTCCTCAGCCAGACCGTAGAGCACGCGAGAAGCCAGGAACACGACGGCCATACCGCAGCTGAAAGCCGAGGTTAGGAGCGCGGCGTTGATGATGGATGGGAGAACAGAAATGCCGGCTTTTTCGAAAGCAATGACGAAAGGACTTGCTTGTGCTGTGCCACTTGAGTTGCCCAAGTTGGGATCATTGTACGGGCTGGTATCGTGTCAGTCAAAGTATTCTTCAGAGAATAGTAGACAGGACTCTCACACTAAAAGACCAACGATGAATATACTGATAACATAAAACAGAATAATTCTCCAGAAGGTCATCTTCATTGCTTCGGGAATGAGCTTCCTAGGATTCTTTGTTTCCGCCCCTACCAAAGCTGTGACTTGGATGTTACAGAATGCATAAGCAGCCGAGATGAGGGTACTCCAAAATCCTAGGAATTTGCCAGTGTTTCCGGGAACAAGGTACGCATGGAATGGACCAGGGTCTTTCCAGTATCGAAAACCGATGTAGTCGCCGCTCGGGGAGCCGCCGCAATCGACGATGATACCGGCAAGGATAAGGCCGACAACGAGGATGATTTTGATCATTGAGAAGAAAACTTCGGACTAGGGTAATAGATATTAGATCTGGTCGTTCTGAGCTGTTGGACTACAGAGGACAGAAGCTTACTTCACCGTAAATTCGCACTCCGCAAAAAGTTATAATAATGATCGGAACGATGAATATCGTATACCAAACCGCGGGACTAACATCTGGTTTCCAGAATTCGATCAGAGTGGCGGCAGCACTGAGTTCGGCAGGTCCGGTTACTGCCATCATGTACCCTGTTCGCATCATTTCCGGTCAGTCTAAGTTGTCTGCAGGAAGCTCAAAATACATCACCCGTAACGCTTACAATAATTCCAGCCTACAGCGGCGCCTATAGCTGGCTGGATAAACTTTCCAGCATGTCTGACAAAACCTCCAGTCACAGGCATAAAGGATGTGAGTTCTCCAATGCTCAATGCCACCGAAGCCGTCAAAAAGCTCATAAAAATGTATCCGATCAACGCGCCTACGGGCCCAGCAATTGCTAATGCATTGCCGGCAGCGAGGAAGAGACCCGTTCCCTGTGCACAGCACGTATCATAAGTAACTGTGGCTGAATAATTTGAGCCAAGGATGGGAGCTTACAATCATTCCCGCGAGACCAATCATATTAATATGTCTCCTGGAGAGGTCCCTCCGCATACCACTCGGCTCATTTTCCACGAACCCCAGTTCATGGGAAGCAGTGGAGCTTCCGTGCTCATCGATGTGTGGGGATTTCTGTGCATCCATCTTGAGAAGAAATCGAGATGGTTCGGTCCGACGTTCGGACGAAGACATTCGAGTCTTGGTAGAAATCGAAGGACTGTCGGTCTCCTTATGTAGTCAGTAACCCGCAGCCCGTTCCGACTCTTTGATATCGGCAGCGACGTCTCCAATCTCCTCCGTCTGGAGATAAGACCACCATCATGGATCAACCTTCAGTGGCCACATTGTCGGATTTTTGGAGCTTCTGCTAGCTAGTGTCACGGGTGACCGGACAATTTGCATGAAATTCACCGGTGCCTGGGCCGTGCCTTATCTGTGGGGCAGCCATTCTCCTGTGGTTCCGCTCCCGTGCTCCAGGCTCCCCACAACCAGCCAGCTACAACGCCCGGATTCTTTGGCCTCTTGGCGGTGTATATCAGACTGTGCAATTGAAAAGGGACAATTCGAGATAGTGTGATATCGGTCTCGAAATCACGATGAGTGAAGGTCCTGTCACGGGGGCAGGCCGACTTGCGAGAGTTTCCAAGTACAGATAAGGCACTCTGGGCGTTGTATATCCGCCCGACGAACGAGATCAATACTGATGTCTCTGGCAGTACAAAAGCTTGCTTACAATGCCGCAGAGTCAAAATGAGGTGCTGCCCTGTGGTTGGCAGTACCAAGTGCGAGCGATGCCTGCGGAAGTCTATGGACTGCGTCTCTTATGTCCAGAGGAAGCGCGGCCGGAAGCCTATGAGGTGAGGCAGATAAGCCTTGTAGCTTTATTACCTTTGTTGATTGGAGTCAGACCCGGCTTAGGAGATGACAACTCCGCCCACACATCTCATGAACAGATCAGATCTCGAGAAGTCCCCACGACGATACCAACTGCTGAATGTATGGATATATCTGCGACATCGACCGCTCCGCAACATGCGCTTCACGATACGGAAGATGCGAGCTCCAGCTTTCTAGCAGAGGTCGACGGACTGCAGCCTTCCTCTCTACTTAACAAGAAAGCTACCACAGGGAAATTCTCCATGGAAACCATTTTGAGCATCGGTAAAGATCTGGATTCAGATCCGGCCCAGTCTCCTTCGGCTCTTCCCGAGGGTGATCCTGTGCTCAAGGGCATTACATCATACCATGTAGCCACGTCCCTCTTCGAAGGGTAAGGACAACAGCCCACTAGGATGAGTGTATTACAAGCTGATATCATGGCAGCTTCATGAGGAGTTTCAACCCATTTATCTGCGCCTTCGATCCTTCTTTCCATACATTTCAATACGTCCGAGAACAGTCTTCATTTCTTTTAACAGTCATGCTCTCCGTGTCCGCCAAGGCATTCAATCCTGCAGTGTATCTCGACCTTCATAGACATTCAGAAAAACTGTTCACGGATGCCATTGCACGAGGCGCAAAAACTCCAGAAATTATCCAGGCCATAGTACTCAAAACGTATTGGAAACAACCAGATGATACCCGGTCCTGGGCAATTATCGGATACGCTATTCGGCTCGCGATGGAACTAGGGTGGCATAAGTTATCTTTGAAAGAAGAGGATATGACAGCTATGTCAATTGGTGAAATCTTGAAGAGACGCAATATTGAACGTACATGGCTAGTACTATTTGTCTATGACCGCAGGTTCGTTTCTTCTTTTTGGGAAAGGCTCTCACGAAGTAACTAACACTGAGCTAGCATGAGCTTGCAAAATGGAAAACCGTGGATGATCGAGAGAAGCGACTTTATAGAATCAGTCACCACATGGTACAAGAGTCCCTTGGCCAATGACAACGATATAGTTCTCGCCGCGTTTGTTTCTCTACGTCTTTTGGCCGCGGATATTCTTGAGGCCTTCAATCCTCAGCGGCCTACTCCATCGCTCACTCATCCACATCGATTTGATTCGCTCTTGAAAACGCTTACTCCTCGCATAGAAGCCTGGAAAAAGCGATGGTTGCAACAAGCATCAGAAAAAGGTAAATTTTTGTTACTATCTCGTTTATAACTGCTAATTGATTGAATGTTATAGAGCGATGTCATCCATTTCTAATATCATTCTTCGCCACCCATCTTCTTCTTCTTTTATGGTCATTCCCGCTCCAAGATGCGATCTCAACCATCTCTCCATCGGTTGTGGATACCGAAGCCTTCTGGATCACATACAACAGTGCACTCGACATGCTAAAACTAGTTTCACATCACTCTTTGTCGCCACTTTTGTGTTTTGCGCATGATTCTGTACATACGATGACAGCCTATGCCGCGGTATTTCTCATCAAGGTCATCATGTTTCATGCTAGAAGCTTTTTTGGCACTATCTAACGTTTTATTCACAGTTATTGTTGTCGATAAAAAGCGCCGCACGGAAAGAATTTGAGAAAGCAGTAATGGAGACCATCGACATGGCTGCCCGCGTCTTTGAACAACAATCGACCCCGCCGACATTTACATGCTCATTACAGGCGAACTTTTTACGAAATGTCGTGCAAGAGTACAAGAGAGCTTGTAGACGGCCAGTTCCCCGCTCTACAACTGACCAAGGATACTATTCGCCTCTGTATGAACAAGACATGCGCGTTTCGACCAGAGTAGGACCAAATGATGCTATGATAAGTGATAACACACGTAATTTGGTGCAGCCGGGTCTAGCATTTGAAGAGAGCAGGTTCCGGACAGTCCATGCCTATGAAAAAGAAGACTTTTCGTCTAATCGCCGAGATGTATCGGTCAATGATTTTTCAGAGCATATGCCGAGCATGGTACCCGTATCTAACGATGCACCTGGGCAAGAGTCTTCACCTTCAACTTGGGATTTTGCGGGGCGCGACTGGGCACCTCTCTTTATGAGCGCAGGCTTTGACATTTTGGACGGCGTCTTCATTCCTGGATGAGTTACTTGTTCTATAGCCAACACCAAATATATCTCAGAGCGCTACATCAAATCCTCAAAACCCCTTTCTTAGCACATCCGATCTCGGCCTCCGCTTCAATCTCAACTGACATCTCATCTCCTATCAAGCCCGCCGTAACAAACGTATTAGCTGGCCTCACGCCTGCATTTTTGAACACCCATCCATGAGCTCTACTAACTTCCTCGCAAACCTCTGCGTCCCGAACCATAATGCGCGTGCGCACGACATCCGAGAGAGATGAATCCAAAGCTTTGAGAGCGTTTTCTATAATGTCGAGTATGTGCACGGTTTGACTAGCCGCAGATTTGCCGCCCACGACTGGGAGCGTAGGGAGAAGTTTCTGTGTCGTTGTGCCAGAAACACGAATTGTATTGCCTGTCCGGACGGCGCGGCAGTAGCCCTAAAAAACATGTCAGCAACGTTTCATACGAGCCATTCAGGATCGAAGGAGAGCACGGACAGCAATAGGTTCCCACGGACTACCAGACGAATATTCCACCCGTTTTCCTGCGGCAATAGCATCTTTAACAGGTTTTGCCTTATCAACAGCTTCCAAATGATCGCTCGTATCGCCTGCTGCAGTCAAAAATGGGGGTCTGCGATATTCATCTCCACAGTCTCCAGGAATATCGCTTAGTCCTTCCTGTGCTTGGCGAATGATTTCCATATCCTCGCTCGTAAGCTGTAACCGGAATGCTTCAAGATTCTTAGCAAGATATTTCTCCGAGTCATAAGACAGTCGTGATCCGATTATAACCGCCTTCACGGATGGAATGTCAAGTACGTAACGAGTAGCAACAGTCGCGATAGAAACACCGTGTCTCTTCGCAACTGTGTCCAGCGCCTCAAGCACTTTCTGGTACGCTGCCCAACCACCGGCAGCCCAGATAAAGCGTAGATATTTCCTCAAACTCCAATTAAGTTGGTTAATATCCTCTGGCTCGGGTTGGCCGAGCCACTTTTCGCTCAGAAATCCGCCGAGTAAAGTTCCGTATGCAAGGATCCCGACATCATTCTCCAAACAGAGCTTGTTCAAGGGGCCGCGGGTTAAGCGGCGGTCAATCACGTTAGTGGGGACCTGGTTTGTGGCTATTGGGAAGCCCGTGTCGAGAAGAAGTTTTAGGTGCGCGGCGTCGGTGTTGGTCATACCTATCAAGCCGATTTTGCCGCGTTGTTGCAGGGTCTGGAGATGGGAGAGGTTGTGCAGGTAGGTGTCATCAGAAAAGTCCCAAGCGTGGTCTTTTATTCGGGCCCACCATCAGCACATTCAATCTTACTGTTCACAGTAGTATTGGTTGCACGTACATTGTAACAAGTCGATCTTGCCCTGGTTCATACGTTTTAGAGCAAGGTCAACGGCAGCTTCAGCATTCTCAAAGGTCTTGACGCCGTTCTCTGCTGGACACCACTTTGTGAATGCCACTTTGCTAGACCCGGGTTTAGACGTGCTGTGTTGGCCGATAATCAGCTCTAAATGATAGGTCCGTCAGCCATTCTGTGGCATATGGAACTCTTCCTGTTCACTGACCTGCATCGCCGTAGTGATCTGCCATATCAAATGTATCTAGGCCGTGCTGAATACTATTGAATAGTTAACATTAGGTTCCTTTACATTTTGCAGAGGGCTGGGCACTTGCGTATCCTCCATGACGTTAACAGCTTCTTCCATACCGGTGTTCTGATCATGCCCGCCGGCGCGCTGCCAGAGCCCATTGATCATGCGGGAGATCTCGAGCGAGCATCCAATGAGTGTCCTCTCAGGACGATGGGTAATGTTTGAACCCATGATGAAGTTATTGGGTTTCTGTCAAGTTAAACGAGCGACTGACTCAACAAGCTCAATATGGTTTCTAAGGAAAATGTCCTTGCGACAGCCAGATTTACCTAAGCTGTAACGCAAAATACAGAACTTTCGCGAGGTCAAAATGTCAAACTGATATGGGTCCTGAAAGGAACCGTTGAATACCTATACCTCTTATCCAGGCGGAAAAGAGCTCAGCCATCAATTGAGGCTCCTCACCGGACATTCCTCAAGTTAATTCTCCGGTCAAAATGGCCGGCGATGACCCCATTAACCCCACAAATCTGCCCTTATTCGACACTTACTAATCGCTATCCTCATATGTTTAGAAAGTGAACTTCAAGGAAAGTATAATCAGCTGTTTTAAAAAGTAAAGAAATGTAAAGATTGGGCTAACGCGGCACTAGAAATGTATGTCATATATTGTTTGCAGCTGGAAACAGAAAACAGCCCTTCTATTCGTTCACAGCTATGGACCCTAGCTATTTTCAGTTTAGCTGTAGAAAAAGAAACGTGAGATTAATTTATATATGACCAGGATTTCGTGTCAATATTTAGCGTCTCTTCTCATCCGATGGCTTGTGGCTCCCCTTCCGTAGAGAAGTGGTTCAAAAGACAACGGTCCAAATCGTTGAATTGTGGAGGTTGAGAAATGTGGAACGAAGTAGTGAGATAAATTCCATGCATGCCGGTCAGAATTCTGTCTTGACAGCGCTCTATATGATTTATTCTCCGGCTTAAAGCCAGGTGAAAAGGGGACTCTGATCCCAAGCTAGAGTCATTCTCCGAGAAAACCAGTTCCCACAAGCCATTGGCCACGGAAAGCTGGAACTATGGCAATGGGAAAGTGTATGTGTAGAATTCTGCAGTTTATGGGATGACCAGCTCCAGCCGTGAACCGCATATCAATATACTTATGTCCAAATGATTGACGATTATCTATCAACAGTAACACCACAAATGCACTAGCTAATGTTCAAAAAAAAAAAAAATTATGTGAGTAAGACGATGACATGTGCAGCCGCCTCAAGTCGGGAGATGAGCATAGTCCACCATTAACGCCTTGTAGTTGAGATCTAACATATCATAATGACCGAAGTTCAATGATCATCAGACAGCTACCCCAGTACTTTGCTGCGCAGCCGATGGTACTTCCGCAGGAAGACCAAGTTCAGTCTCAATAGGTGCTTTTGGGATGCTGCCTCGACCCGAGTTTGTTCTGATAGGACCTGGTCCGCTGTGAACATTGGATGGCTTCTTACTATGACCTGAAGTTCCAGCTGCCTTGGCGGATTCGTTGTTCTCAATCGCATTCTGTACAGCGGATGCTTTAACTTCTTTCTCTATGCCTTTGCTGATGCCTTTCGAGTCGAGGCCGAGGATCTTGTCGACTTCTGTCGCTGCAGGCACTAACTCGTCAAATTCTAAGAATCGGCAGATATCCGTGTAGTTTTTGGACTCTTTGGCCCGGCCACAGGCCTTGTCTTTCGACTTAATCATCATATTGAGTAAATACTTAGTGTTGCCGAATCGGTTCTCGACGCGGATGGCTTCCTTGACGTAGTCTCGGACAACATCCCGCCATGGAAGAAGGCCGCCCTCGGCCTCGGACCTGAAGCATGACGAGTTGGCTTCTGCAGCCGTTGCAATCATAGCGCCGTCCACATTGTATTCCTTCATCAACCCAAGAGCCTGGTCTCGCGACGTGACATCCCCATTCATGACGCATGCAACACCCGCCTCTCGACAGACAGTCGCAATCATACTGAGTTGTTCACGGATAGCCCGCTCTCTCGGCCTCATGGGCGTTGTGCGGCAATGGACTGTCAACCCCGTGATACCGGTGGCAACCAAGCGAGTAACAAGAGCTTTTGTCTCCTCAGGATCCGAGAGGAGTCGAATCTTCACCGATATGCCGATTTGATATGGATTACCGACTTCGCGCACAAGCGCCTCAAGGATCGAGACGAGCTTATCTGGTGTGCGTAGCAACGCGGCGCCCATGCCACCGCTCGTGCTGAATGGTTTCGGACAGCCCGAATTAACATCTATACCCGCAACATCACCAGCAACCACCTTCGCAGCCTTCACAGCATATTCAGGCGAAGCCGTCCCAATCTGAAAAATCAATTTTCCCTTCTCATTCTCCGGATCAATGCGATAAATGACAGATTCCTTAGGTTCAACGCCCTTGCTACTGTTCGACGGTATACGGGTGAATTCGATAGTATTATTTCGCGGGTTGATGCGACGCTCGGCGCCCATTATAGCTCTGTCAATGGTCTCAGGACCCCAGACGAGATCCGCACCATACTTCAATGCGATCAGTCGAGAGGGAAGTTCGCCCGATCGCACCATAGGCGCAAGGACGATCTTGCCGCGATAATCAACCCCGTTCGCGGGGATCGGTACACGAGGGAGCGAAGTCATCGTTCGACGGAGGAAATTGAGCATATCATAGGGAGGGAGTTTTAGTTGATGGCTGTCTCCGGCTTTGGCTTCGTCGTTTGTGTATTGCGATGTAGGACTGAGTGGCCATGGTTTTCGATAAAAGCGGCATGTCTGTTCGGCCGCAGATTGCAAAATTTGAGGTCACGTGAAGATACTGGTCTCGCCCTTACGTTCGTCTAACTCCGTTCTGGATAGCGAACAATTAAGCCTTCCTACATCTTGATCTTGTAGCCTTTGCGGTAATGGGAGCATTTTGATATGTTCGCCTCTTCAACAATTGGGTTTCCGAAGCTCCGGTCATCATTGAAATGACATGAATTCTGTCAGTACCATTGTGAAATAGCCCGGTTCTATTGCTAGTCCTACTCCTGGTTCAACTACATAGTCACCCCTAGGCTGACAGCATCGATAAAGTTGAATGTATGTAGGTCAAAGCAGATTAAAGTCCAGTATGCTTCAATCTCTCATGCCTTGCTCCGTACGTCTCCGGCACCTGATTTCGAGGCAACTCAGCAACACCCACAGGCTTCACCAGCGGTGGACCCTGTTCTACTTCTATAGGTAAAAACGTCGAATCCGTAGTAAGCCATACTGGTAGCAACTTTCAAGTGCAAACCACTGCATGAAAGTAGTAGGAGGAATCTTTCGAGATGTGCGGGAAGCTTGGTCGCGGCGGGAATCGAGATTGTGGGCCTGAGGCCTCCTTATTAACAATGCCTGTGAGCCAACAGGGGGTCAACTGGTAAAAAGTTTGTCTCCTAAGAACTTGACTGCACAACTTCACAACTCGCATCCGCCGACATGGTGTAGAGCCATCTTGTACTATATCGGCATACAAGTCTTACCGCCATCTAGAGAGCATTTTTTTGAGCGTTCTGTTTTCCGATTGACCGAGCGCGGCTATCAAAGCCGAAAATCTTCGCAAGAATCACAACACCTCGGTCTAGCTCACGACAATTCCCGAAAACCTGCCGCGACTTGGTTGGCAGCTCCAGACCGGCCAACTATAGGCATTGGGCTCGATATACATAGGCTACTAATTCCATACGCCCGGCCGAGCTTTACTCTGAGTTTCTTTTTGTGCCCCCTATGAACCCAGGCTCACCGGCCACGATTGCAAAGGCGGCATTGCGTCTACGGCGGACCCAATTAACGGTGATGACTGGACGAGCGGTCTCCACCGCTCCTGCTCCCTCTCTCTCCACCATCCCACCTTCTGCAGGACAAACAACTCATTCTTTTTCATCTACTCCCCTCCCCCTCAATTCTTCGTCTCCTTCACATTCCAGATTGAATACAAGATCGCCTAGATCGCAGCCAGCGGCCGTCAAACGAGCTACCCAATTATCGAGACATTTTACCACTTCCTCACCTGCTCTGTCCACGAATTCTATTGACCCCGCCATGTCTTATTCCATCCGCAAAGTCGGTGCCGCCCACACTCTTGAGCACCGGGTGTTCATCGAAAAGGATGGCGTCCCTATCTCCCCCTTCCACGATATTCCTCTGTATGCCAATGAGCAGCAGAATATCCTGAATATGATTGTTGAGATTCCTCGCTGGACCAACGCCAAGCAAGAGGTATGCGGGGATCTAGGCTGTGGGAGGTTACGTAGCTAATGATGGTATTATATCTAGATCTCCAAGGAAGAGTTTCTCAACCCCATCAAGCAGGACACTAAGAAGGGCAAGCTACGCTTCGTTCGCAACTGCTTCCCTCACAAAGGTTACCTCTGGAATTACGGTGCCTTCCCTCGCGTGAGTTCACGAGTAAACCAGCTATTCCAAGGCCATGACTGACGTCAACAGACCTGGGAAGACCCCAATGTCGTCCACCCCGAAACCAAGGCCAAAGGTGACAACGACCCATTGGACGTTTGCGAAATCGGTGAACTCGTCGGTTACACCGGACAGATCAAGCAGGTCAAGGTCCTCGGTGTCATGGCCCTCTTGGATGAAGAAGAGACCGACTGGAAGATCATTGTCATTGACGTGAACGACCCTCTTGCTCCTAAGCTTAACGACATTGAGGATGTTGAGCGTCACCTCCCTGGCCTTCTCCGCGCCACCAACGAATGGTTCCGTATCTACAAGATCCCTGACGGAAAGCCCGAGAACCAGTTTGCTTTCTCCGGAGAGTGCAAGAACAAGAAGTTGGTCATTCACCAGAATTGGATTAGGATTGAGTACTAATCATTGCATAGGTATGCCGAGGAGGTCATCCGCGAATGCGCTGACGCCTGGGAGAGACTCATCACCGGTGCTACCCCTAAAGGAGACATCAGCCTGTAAGTAAATTTGCGAGGTACCTATGATTGGATTGACACTAATATTCGATAGGGCTAATGTTACCAACTCCAACTCCCCCGATTTGGTCGACCAGAGCGCTCTCTCCAAGATTCCCCCCGGCGAGAACCTCCCCCCTGCTCCTATCGACGGTAGCGTCGACAAGTGGTTCTTCATCTCTGGTGCTGCTGTATAAGCGGTTGCTATCCTGCATAGAGTTTGTACAGGCTGTATGAGCTTCATTTCATGTGGGACTTTGATGCTGTCCTATACCCCTTATGCGTGATGGTAGAAGTAAGCGTTACGACTTCCTGCAGCCAGGCCAGTCGAGCTTATTTAAAAGCATTCCCAAAACACACAGTGCGGAGTCGATTTGTTTTGTGTCCCTGGTCCTATATCATTATCATAGTCATGGGTAGAAAAAGCGAATTCAAGACATAATGCGAATCCTAATCAGTTGAGAATATAAAGCCGAGGGGAAATATGTTTAAGTGAATTTGTCTAATTGATATACACGAATATAACAGAAAAATAAAATAAGATTAAACATCCAAGATGGCTCATCACCCTTTCAAACTCTGCTCTCTCTCAACCACCCTACCAACTCTCGCAATCTCATCCAAGACATCGCCAATCTTCATCTTCCGTTTCCCAACCTCGAGTTTGATTTCTTTTCCGCCCTTGAATCCAATCGTGCATTCAGGTAATTGCGTCGAATTGCGCGGTAAATGTGAGACTTTGATATCGATGTGTGTCGCGCTGCTGGCGGGTGCGGTAGAAGGATTTTGTAGGATATTCAAAAGAATTCTGCAGGGCCGCCCAAGAGGGGAGAAGGGGCTGAAAGCAGTTCGAAAAGATGTTATCGTTGACACGGGAATGGACATTTTTGCTGATTGGTCTCGGTTCGAGTTGTTGGGATTGATGTATAGCGTACGCTTAATAATTTGAAGGCCCTGTGGGATTATATATTAGTCTATATAATTCAATTGAGTGAGGAGAGTGTGTACCAGCGAGTACTCACTGACGTCCGATTCGAAGAATGGCTCAGTCGTTAATATCCTTGGGACGAACTCAAGGTCCGGATAATGGTACCAGCCGGTGTGGTGAAGAGAGATCGAGTAATATCAGCACAGTCCTTTTAGAAGTGCTTTGCAATCGAAATTGCTTATGAAATTAACACTATACAACGAAAGTGTCTTGATGCTATTGCGGAATGGCTCGCGATGCGGAGGGAAACTTTCCATGTGTGTTTGCATTTGATGCAAACAGCACCTTCAGGTACCCGCTTTCCTGTGATGACGATGGGGTGGCAGCTTGATGCCACTCGACACTTAATTTATGCTGTACTTTCGTATGTTACGACAATAACAAGTTCACTTATATCAGAAAAGTATATTCGGAAAAATTCTACTGGCTTTACACTCTCATGCGCTACACCTGATCTAAGCAAGACAAAATGTCGAACCTTCACACCCTCCAAACCCGCCTTAAACAAACGTCCAACGCGCTCGCCGAAACAAAACCGCTCATC
The DNA here is from genome assembly GCA_004299765.1 of Talaromyces funiculosus. NCBI lineage: Eukaryota > Fungi > Ascomycota > Eurotiomycetes > Eurotiales > Trichocomaceae > Talaromyces > Talaromyces funiculosus. Next base: position 81,664 of record CP036241.1, read on the forward strand.
GACCGCCTGCGAACCTTTACGCATGCCATTGGCCAAGGAGATGACGCCCGTCTTGAGTTGGGCTCCGAGATACACTCAAGACTGAAAAACGTGGAAGATGAAATGGAGATTTTGAGCGTGGAGGTTGAAGAATTGGAAGTTGCGAGTGGTCAACAGAGTAAACGAAAGACGACGGGTGAAGTCAATGGTAACGAGAAGCAGGCAGAGAGGAAAAGGGTTGTTGGGCTTGCGGAGAGGTTGATGGGAGATTTGAGGAGGTACGTTCTTCTGCGCAGTGAGCTCGGGTTGGAAGACTAATTATCAACAGGACGAGAACAGAATTCCGAGCTGCACAAGTACAGGCAAACCGAAATGCGGAAGCAGCTCGCAGGAAAGAGCGAGAGCTTTTATTTGCGGGACCCAGTGAAAGAGCTGACGCAGCCAAAGGGCCCAACAAATTCACCCAGAATGATGTTGTGGTGAATGCATCCAGTGACGTTACGGCAGCTCTTAGGAGGACCCACGAGCTCATGCAAACGGAGCTTTGGCGCAGTCAGTTTGCGCAAGAAACGCTCGGTATCTTCCTTTCCAATATTGCGTAATGTCACTGTCTAGAAGTCTAACATGAAATAGAACAATCGACCGCTGCACTCTCTTCCCTTTCCGAATCCTACACCAATCTCGACACCGTCCTATCCTCTACCAGAACTCTCGTGAGTTCACTTTTGCGATCCCAGAAATCGGATACGTGGTACCTCGAGACTTCATTCTATCTTCTTATTGGCACAATCACATGGCTCGTCTTTAGGAGGATACTTTATGGGCCTATGTGGTGGCTTGCATGGATGCCGGTAAAGATGCTGTATAATCTCGTGGCATCTATCATCGGACTAGCAACCATATCCGGGTCGATAGCTACGACGACCTCTGGAGTTGCTTCCGGTAGCACAAAAGTAACAGATGTGCCAGTTGCAACTAATACAGCGAGTATAGCAATGGATGGAGAAGAGGCGCCAGTTATGAAGACTTACGAACAAATATCTGATGAAATCAAAGATGAGGACAGTGTGCTTGATAAGATCAATCAAATGGTACGGGGTGACCAACCAGACGCACAAAACGAAGCAGAGGAATATGATGGTCCGCGAAACCCGAAGAAGAGGATGTGGGAAGAACCCGTGGAACAGCATGATGAGTTATAGAATAATGAACATATAATATAACATAGAGTAAAAGATTTTGGTAATTCATGATTTGCTGGACGTGTAGGACCTAGTTGATGCTCATAGCTCGTCACATCAACCGGGAAGCTTGTATATTCCCCCGGTACTAGCTAAGCAATATGAGTAACCCTGAAGCATACGTAGGTACTCTGGTCTCCGTGTAAAGAAGCTATTTAATTATTCTCATCATCAAAGTAAATACAATAATGCTCCTACACCTGGCCCCGAAACTTCAGGTGTCCATATCAGAAGATTCTGCATTTTTAAGTGGTAACCAGCGTTGAGATGAAACGAAGAGATCCTCCTATAAGCCTGAGATGGTGAATCCTTGGATATTTAAGAGAAGCGTAGATTGGATTTGGTTCCTACGTGACCTCACACGCCAGGGTACCATACGGTCCAGATAATTGACTACGAGAAGTTATGTATATAAATTCAAATTTGAAGCTGTCATTAGTCCATTCTAGCCCTAATCTACATTTATCCGCTTATCGATAAGTAATAACGCTAATCCGTATCGGGGAAAATGATTTGGCGCGACACGGATGATTTGACGCGTCTCTCTCTGTCTTTGCCCGCAATTTCTTTGAGCTTAAGTCAACGACAGATTGTCAAGCACGACTACAACGCTCACCAATCTATCTAATCCATACCGAACCGCAAGGAAAGTTCTGTGATGAAACACTGGAGATTACACACAGAATAGATGGCGTCAAATTTCTTCAACAACAAAGCTAGAGCTGCTGCTGCTGCGGCGGCGGCGGCCTCAGGGAGCTCGAAGCAAAAAAACTCGGAGAATGCAGAAGAGAAGGCGCGCCTACAGCCTTGGGTTGAGAAATAGTATGTTCCTTTACAAATCATAGCTCTTCTACAAAAACATTGGAGCTAATGGTGCAAACAGTCGTCCCAAATCGCTCGACGATGTCGCGGCACAAGATCACACGACCACAGTTCTTCAACGAACACTACAAGCTTCAAACGTATGTACAGTTATATGCCCCAAGTCAATATATCTGAAGCTGACCGGTTCCAATATTATAGCTCCCACACATGCTTTTCTATGGCCCCCCCGGCACCGGCAAAACATCCACCATCCTTGCCCTCGCCAAATCCCTCTTTGGTCCAACTCTCTACCGCACCCGCATCCTCGAACTCAACGCCTCTGACGAACGCGGAATCAACATTGTCCGCGAAAAGATCAAGGACTTTGCACGCACTCAACTCTCGCAACCAAGCGGCCTCGACGCCGCCTACCGCGAAAAATACCCTTGCCCCCCTTTTAAAATCATTATTCTCGATGAGGCGGATAGTATGACGCAGGACGCCCAGTCTGCATTACGAAGAACCATGGAGCAGTACAGTCGTATCACGCGGTTTTGTCTTGTGTGTAACTATGTTACGAGGATCATTGAGCCGTTGGCGAGTCGATGCAGCAAATTTCGTTTTAAAGCGCTTGATGGTGTGTCAGCGGGCGATCGGATAAGCGATATTGCAGCTGCCGAAGGGCTGACACTTGACCAGGGTGTGGTTGAAACATTGATTAGATGTAGTGAGGGTGATTTGCGTCGGGCTATCACTTATCTGCAGAGCGCGGCGAGGCTGGTGGGCGCAACACAATCAGTGAAAAAAGATTCGCAAGATGATACGGAGATGAGGGATGCGGATATTTCTCCCGCGTTGATTACGGTGCAGACTGTGGAGGAGATCGCGGGTGTTGTGCCGGAGACTGTACTGGACAAATTGTCACAGGCAATGCAGCCGAAGAAGATGGGATCCGCTTATGAGGCTGTTGCGGCAGTGGTCTCAGATATTGTCGCTGATGGTTGGAGCGCTACGCAAGTTTTGACCCAGGTATGTTTTCCTCTTCCTTAGTATCAGATCATTTTTGTTAACCATCTCAGTTATATCGCCGCATTGTCTTCAACGACGCTATCCCCGATATTCAGAAGAACAAGATTGTCATGGTGTTTTCGGAAATGGACAAAAGATTACTTGATGGCTCGGACGAGCATCTCTCTATTCTAGATATGGTTCTGAAGATCTCGAGTATTCTAGGTTCCTGATATCTGTGGATTGGATCCAGACTTGATACTACTCGATGGAACCATGTCTCGATCCTGACGAAATAGTAATGATATCAATTTAATCAACTAATGTTATCTTGTGTCTGGCAATCTAGTAGCAAGAAATGGAAACATATGAAACCGAAATCGCAAAGTCGTAGCCTCCGACGAGAACTAATAGCAAGAATGAGAAATATGAAATGTTAGATATGCAACCAAAATCATGAGAAAAATTCGTAATTCGTAGTCTCTTCTGTCAAGGACTGTAGATAGTGACCAATTGAATCAAGCTTCCTGCATTACATCCATGTCATCGTGCTTTGTTGCATCTTTGTGTCCGGGAAGTTCGTCGAGATTGGTTTCTGGGAATCAGGAGCTGAGGACTGGCAAGAGGCCTGAGCTTCAGAGAGGCCAGCGACCATATTAGGATTGGCATCAGGAGGACTCAATGTGGTATCATCGGTGCTCTTCCCAGATTTCTGAACTTGCGCTTCCTGAGCAGTCTGGTAGTCAAGCGAAGTACTATCCGTCACCTCCAGAGCACAATTCTGTGCGACAGAGGTAGATGGAGAATGGCTGGGGTGCTGTGCTACCTCGCTGGTGGGTTCTTTCTGCGAAGCCTTCCACTGTGCGTGAGTCTGGCAATCAACCGTCCAAACTTTCTGACGAAGAAAGTCGATATGTTTGCGCTCTACGCCATTGACAGGGTCGATGATTTCTCCTCTGATCATAGGACATAGTCGAATTAGCACTTTGCTGCCTTTCAACATCTTGAAAAGTCAAAATTATTACCACTTGACTAAAAACGAGGCCCCGTTAAAGGGTGGTTATTTAGTGGTAATATAAATCTTGTCACATCTCTAAACCTATATCCTCGCGTGCCTGGGCGGCCGACGAATCAAGCTCCATGTACTCTGGGTCGAACAGGTCCATCCCGTAATAGTAGTTAATCGTGGAAGGCTGAAACCACATATGATACGCCAACTCCCTGAATTTGCGATAAATCTTCTTCAACTCGTCACGTCTCGCATCACGATCTTTCTTCGTGGCGGGATTGCCGAGAAGATGTCGGATTCCCTTCGTTTGAACAGTAAACTCAGTGGCGAGTTGCGATATGCCTAGTTCGTAAATACGAAATGAATCCATAGCCGCCTTGTCCGCTTTTGTATGGGATGCTGTGTCATCAGATAGATCAGGAATAATCAATCGCTTCAGAGACTGAAGCGTATAAGGCATAGCTAATATTCGAACTTTGATTGTATTTGGCTGGATTTTGCGCAAAGTATAGAGAGCAGCGGCTTCTAGTTCGGAAAGTAAAGCTAGCTGATGCTCTGGTATACCAGCATTAATAGCAACTTTAAGGGTACTGTCTTTTGCCTTGTCTGACCATACTGCTGATACAGTAGCTGAAACGACAGTTGCAGAGCCATAAACTCTTTCTTTTTTGATGAATTTTGTTCGAAAGGCTTTTTTCAAGGTTTGCTATTCCGCTTTTGTGAATCAGGTCAATTCGAGTGCCTTGATATCTTGTGCCGCCTTCTCGCCGCAGATAGTAAACATGTTAGAGTCCGTAGGACTGGATTGTCTCTAGCCGTCCTTTTCCGTTCAGCATCGACCAAATAATGCAGATAATCCTGGTGAACTTCCTCTCTAGTGACTCTGAAGCAATGCCCACTTTGTGATATAAGTAGTCGATCGAGAGTAGGCTTCTGGGAAGAGGAGGCTGATAACTTTCTGATACTCAAGTCAAGCAAGAGAGCTGCGGATGGCTCATAGCCTCTTGAAACTGGCTAAGAAGGGAGAAAAAGAGATATTTCAACTGGCTATAAAATATATGTGCGGTGTGTGTAGGATCAATGAGGAAGTTTGCTCCTAAGCAAGAACATATACCTCTTTGTCCTTAACTGCGCTAACTGCAATAGGAAGGCAGGTACGACGAACAAAGGGAAAGACTGGCAACGCCCAGGCAAGATTCTTAACCGGGCACTCGTCCTACTCAGACGCCCGCGGGCGTTTGAGGGTGGGATGAAGAGCTTCATTGATAAAACGTCAATTTATTCTTCTACATCTCCCAATCACTGTACAATAGAACTTTCGATGAGCGATCCGGTCGACGCCTGAAGAAGGGGTTTGACCGCGCCTAGCCCTAACTCAAGAAATCACATGATCCTAATCGAAAGGCAATAAAATCAGCTATTCTTTCAATACGATTGATAAACTAATTATGCCGCTTTTTGAGATCTTTTGTTCTTGAAACATGGTATGACTAGCCATAATATTTTCAACTTCGGTTATCAACGCAATAGTCGAGGCCCGAGCCGCCTAGAGTTTCACTAATAGATCTATATGCAGCCTCGCCAAAACTGTATTCTTGCTAGACTCTTCCATGCAATTCAACAGTCGATGCTTCTTACTGTTTTGTTTCAGCTTCTGATCTTCCAGCTGCTCTTCGTCCGAAAAAGTGAGTGTAGGTCATCATAGTTTAAGGTTGAATTTGTATTATTACCATTCGCATCGAATGACCAAGATGGCTAAATTGCTAGTGGCTTCTTGCCACGTTTCTTGAGTATCGGAAGTCTTACTAATGTTCGTTGCGTCAAATTTTCTTAATGATCTATATTCGGATGGCATTCGTTATCTCAAATTTGAGTATAGTAGGATATACTAGACAATGTGGGAGGACGCGGGAGGGAATGACATGCTCGCTATACTTCATAGGCTGCTGAATCAGTAAGCAGATGCATCTGGCCCTTAGCTCCCAAATGGCAGTACATGTAGTTCTCGCTCGGACGAACATCTAGACATATCACTTGGTACTACGTAGAGATCAGAGTATCAGCAGCCCTTGCCTTTACTTCAACCAAGATTTTAGAGCCTTCTTTTTTTTTTTTTCTGAGAAATTTGCAGATAACACTTACAAATGAAAGATACATATCAACTAGTCCAATCCTGCTACGGCAATATAGCAAAGGAGACTGCCACCAGTCCGGAACAAAATGCGGAGAAAAATATTGCCATGGCATTCGGCTACAGTGAGGAAGGTCTTATTTCTCTACCAGAGAAAACAAATCTCGGTTTTAGTTGCGGTAATCCTGTGGCATATGCGAATGTGAAGGCGGTATGTACCAAGCACCTGGTCATCGAGCTTTCAAGAACCCTATTCACAAAGCGCTCCTACACATAAGGAGAGACGATTGTCGATCTCGGCAGTGGAGGTGGTATTGACGTCTTCCTAGCAGCTCGAAAGGACGGGCCTACAGGAAAGGCAATTGGAATAGATATGACAAAGGTGACAGTCTCAGCCCCTTCCAGCAAGTCTAAACACTAATGGCGCGACAGAGGATGATCGATCTCGCAACTAAAAACGCCAAAGCAGCCGGCCTATCCAATACATCCTTCATCGAAGCATCTATCACGTCGATCCCCCTACCGGATTCCAGCGTTGACTGCGTAATCAGTAACTGCGTCATCAATCTCGTCCCGGCAAAAGACAAGCGTAGCGTATTTCATGAGATCGCTCGGGTATTGCAGCCTAGTGGCAGACTTGCTGTTAGCGACATCTTGGCAAGGAAAAAGCTTCCGAATAGCATCGTCGATGATGTATTGCGGGAGCTAGTCAGGTTGCTGAGTATGAAGAATATCTTCAGGATGCAGGATTAGACATGTGATAGGTGCAGTTCAGCGCGGTTCTAGGCCTTTATTTGACAAACTATGCAGTTTTAGGATTAGCTTATATAAGCACCTAAACCATATCTTATAATCATAGTTAAGATATAGATTAATCTAAAATAACCTATTTTTTAGATCATATAATTAATTTTTAAGATTATATAATTAATAATTATTTAATATAGTTAGACTAGTTAAAGATTTAATTTAATTAATTATATTATTTTAAATTATATTAATATAGTATAAAAATATATATAATTTCTAATAAATTAATTAAATTTCTAATATATTTAAAATAAAATATTATTATTATCTAATAAAATCTTTTAAATTATTAAAATATATTAAAGTCTTAGTATTTTAAATTATATTTAAAAATATAGATAGAATATATATATATATATATTAACTTTATAGTAATATTTATATAAAAAATTAAAATATTAATAATACTATTAAATCTTTATAAAAATCTTTTATTAATTAAATAAAATATAGATTTTTATATAAAGAATTTTATAATAAATTAAAATTTAAATTTTTTCTAAAAATAAAATTATAATTTAAGAAAAAAGTTATTATTAATAGAAATTTACTAGATATTATAAAATTAAAATAAAATTTATATAAAAAAAATATTATTTTAAATAATATATATAAAATTAATAAATATAAATTAATAATTATAGTTAGCAAATTTATATATATATATATATATATATATATATATTATATAAGAGAGATTAATATTATTAATTTTTATATATATTAGATTATTAATTTATTAATTTTATTAATAGACTATAGCTTTTTTTAGAATTTTAATAGAAATAAGACTATTTAAGCTTTAAAATTTAAAAATATTAATCTTTAAAATATATCTATTAGATATATTTATAATAAAATTTATAATTATATTTAAAATAAATTATACTATCTAAAAATTAAATTAATATTTAAAATTATATTTATAATTATATATTATATATTTATTAAATATTATTTTAAAATATATATTAAATTATTTTTCTATAAATAGACTATACTATAATAAAAAATAAAATATTATAATTTTTAATTATTATAAATATTAATCTATTCTATTCTAAATTATTTATAATAGAGATAATAATTTTTTTTTTAAAAAAATCTATTATTTATAAAATATTTTAAATAGCTAAATTATAATATTATAATTATAAATTAAATAAAAAATTAATTATAAAAATAATTAATATATAATTATTATTCTAATATTTAATTTAATAATATTAATATTATTAAAATAAAACTTAATCATTAATTAATTTTATTTTTAAATATTTAGAATAAATTTTTTAGTTATTTACTAAGTAATATA
>CP036242.1:0-79647 GCA_004299765.1 Talaromyces funiculosus
ATTAAATTTTATTTACTAGTAATTAAGATTATTTATTATAAATTAGATATATTATTACTTTTATTAATATAGAAAATAATACTAATATCTTATATTAATTATCTACTAAGTATAAAAAGATTATATATAGTATATTTATTATAAAGCTCTATACTCTTATTAATATCTTTAATACTATAAATACTATCTAGAATATACTTATATAAATTCTATATTTAAAGGAGTAACTATTTTTATTATATATATTAACTTAAAGAGTATATATAACTACTTAGTAAAACTTAGAATAATATAGAAAAAAAAGCTTATAATTAATCTTTTATATCTATATTAAGTCTTTAAATACTATAAAATCAATAAAGTTAAATAGATTAATAGTAATATTAATCTAGTAAATATTATAATCAAGATAAAATTTTATATAATATTAAAAAATCTTATTAATACTAATAAGCTATAGCTTTATATTAAAGATTAGACTAAGTATATAATATTAATAAAAGATTAATAATAATCTAAATTATTTTACTAAATTAATTCTTTTTTAAAAAACTTAATCTAATTCTTTAAATAACTTTTTCTTACTATTTCTTATATTTTCTCTTTTAATCTTATTCTTTCTTATTTATTAGATTATATATTATTTTTTATATTAAGATTATATTTTATTGCTTTTATTTTTCTTTTTTTTAGAAGGCTGCTAGTATTAGTCTATAAGTATAATTTATTATTAGATAATATATTAATCTAAAAGATTCTACTCTAATAATCTATATATATTTTATATAGATTACTCTATTCTACTATAGGCCCAGCAACCTTTATTATATATATTTTATAATTTAGGAATAGTCTTATATTTTAATCTTATATCTTACTCTTTATATATATTATTAGACCTCTAGTCTTTAAATGAATATAGAGAGAAGTCTTTGTCTAGCTATAAATAAGGGCTCTATTCCCTAATAGTTAGTTTAAGGACCAAGTTATTAATTTTTTAAAGTTATTCTATACAATATTGATCTAGCTTCACCCTAGGCTTGTTGGATTAGCCTTACACCAATCCTACCTTCGTGCGTAGGACCGTGTAGAACCAACAAAGACCTATAATCTAATATTTCTTAATATTAAGATAAGGTGTATAGCACAGCTTATAATTTAAGTATATTTTATATAGATTATTATTATTATAGTGAATAAAATCATTATTTAAATTAAAGTAATTATAATTATTAAAAACCTTTATTAATAAATATTATTATATCTATAAGAAACTAGATTACTACTTTATAAAACATATAGAGAAGGAATAAAATAAAATAAAATAATATTTTTATAAGTAATTAAATAAATATATTAACTATTATTTCTTATAATAAGATAATATTAAGAATAATATTAATAATAAATCTAATAATAATAAATAAGTAATTAACTCTATTATAAAAAAAAAATAGATAAATTATTATTTTATATAATATTTATTATTATATACTTTAACTCTACTATAGTAATAACTGCACTAATAAAAAAAGAATCTATTATATATAAATTAATAGAATGAACTATATATTACTATATTAATATAACTTTAATTCTAGTAGAAAATAGTAATCTAATTAATTAAAAGTTTTTAATTTATATATCTAGTAAATTTCTATAACTTTTAACTAATTAAAAAGCATTATTTAATATTTAAATAAATAAGCTATACTCTATTTTTATATTATCTAAATATTATTTTAAGAATATTTTTTAAAATTTATTATTTAATATAGAAGCTACTAATTTCTTTATTATAGGATTTAATTAATTTTAAATATATAAGAAGATCTATAAAAATATAATAATTAATAGATTAACTATAGACTCTATTAGTATTAAATTTAGTATTAATAAGTCTTTATAATTATTTAAATTAATTAATATTAATATATCTATTAGGACTATATATTTTTATATTATAGAATTAATTATACCATTCTTACTCTTACTAAAGAATTTAGATTATTTTAAAATCTATTTTAATAATATTTATAATATACTTATTAGATCTATATTAAACTAGACTATATTAATTATATAATACTTTAGCTATTTATTTCTTATTTAAAAAAATATCTATAATATATATTTAATTAAATCTTTTAATTCTAATCTATACTTCCTTATTAAGAATAAACTCTAGTATCTATATTATTATTTTAATTATCCCTCTAATAAATAGCTATAATATATTCTTAAATAAATAGAATATAATATAAATACTATAATAATTAGATATATTTATAAGTTCTATTACTATTATTAAGTATATAATAGATCTTCTAGCTACTTTAAATTTATACTATATAATAATATATATTTTAATTATTTAATTATTATTAATATTTTTTTTATTGATAGAAAGCTAGTATTATATAGTATTAATAAAATTATATATTTCTAAGCTATACAGTAGTTATTAAAAATAAAAATCTAAATTATATAAAATATATTATATATTATATAAATTAATATATACTTAGGATTATCTAACTTTATTATTACTAATATAAGAATAAACTTTATAAGTAAGAAACTCTTCTAATTTATTTTAAATATTAAAATATTAGTTAAAACTATATCTATTAAAATATATTAGTTAATTAATATAATTAAATATTATTATATTATTTTATACTATATCTATAATATTATCTATAAAAAGCTATTATTATTAACTAATATTTCTATACTTTAGATAGTTATTAAAGTGATTAATAATACTACTAATTTTAATAATTATATATTTATATTACTTATCTTTAAAGCTTATTCCTATCTTATTAAATATAATTTTTCTATATTATTAATTGCACAATGAGCCGCTATATTTAAAAAAGCTATTAAAAAAGTATAATATCTCTATATAAAATACTAAATTAATAATATTTTTAATATTTATAATAGTCTATTATTAATTACTATATTAAATCTATCTATTAACTCTAATATACTTATCTAGCGCAAAGAAAACAGTAATTATATAGAAAAATAAACTAGCCTATATAAATTATTAATAATAAGCAGAGAAATATATAGTAATAGTTTTAAAAATATTAATAGAGTTTTAATCTACTATTATTAAACTTTACTATTATAAAAGCTTTCTAATAGTAATAAACTCTTAGAATAATTATAGTCTAAGAATTAATTATAAATTTTATAAGTTCTATAAATCTTATAAAATTTATAATTTTTAGCTAATAAAATTATTTTATTATTAATTTTAATAATAGTTATTTTAACTAGAGGAATAAGCTTATATATTAATTATAAAGCTATTTAGAATAAGAAGATTATTAGATTATTTAAGTATAAGATTTTTAAAATTATACTTATTATTAATATACTAAAGAATATTAGAATCTTTAAAATATACTTTATAAATAAAATTAAGAATATAGAAATTATTAATATATATAAGAAATTATATCTTATTATATAAGCTTATAATAACTATAAAAAAGATTTATTTTATATATCTTACTAATTATATAATAATCTAGTTAATATCTACTTATTAGGATTACTATCTATATAGCTATAATACTAGATATAAAACTTTATCTCTAAAATATTACTTAGACCTATATAGTCTAGTATAAATCTTAATTATAACTTTTATATATATTCTCTATCTAAGATTAAGAATTATTTTCTCTTTAAATATATATTAAAGATTATTAAACTACTATATAACATCCCTAAGATAGAAAATCACTAGTTTAAAATATATTATAAATATTATCTTAAGAAATTTTATATAAAATTATTAATTTATAATCTATACTTACTCTATTGCTAGAATTTTGAAAAAGGATTTAGAGCTATTAATATATAGATTAATAATATATTTATATTAATAAATAATAAATTTACTAACTAGAAAAAAAATAAGATTTATAATATTAAAATTAATTATAAATTATACTAATAATTAATATTATTAAATTTTAAAAATTTAATAGAGGTTTTATATTAGAAGATTACTAGAGTATTATATTAATATAAAAATACTCTCTTAAGCAGATATAACTTTATCTTATAATAAAATTTATAAGAATATAATTCTATATAAATAATATATCTCTTAATATATATTAGAAGCTTATATTGCTTTAATATCTTAATTTAAAGCTATTTTTAATCTTTTATTTACTATATAAATAATAAATCTAATAAAGTAAGTGTAACGACGTGGTATGCCGTTGGGGTGAATGATAGTTCGGATGTGAGTATAGGCTATAGAATGCTTGCTGAGTTGGTTACTACCTGGACTCGATATAGAGAGTAAGGATTAACTAGATTTAAAATATATAGTAAGATTATATAAGAATAATTACTTGATTCTTTCTCTAGAGAAGGTAGGAATCTTTGCTCTTATATATATATATAGTTAAGTGCCTATCTAATATTATATAAAAGGATTATATAGATCACATACTTACTATTTAAATAAGATCTAAGTTAATATCTTAGATTATAAATATTAATTATTTAATTAATTAGATTACTTTCTATAATTTTATAATAGATTTATTCTTTATAATTCTTTTTCTTCTTAAGAAAGCTTATTCTTAAGATTTTAATTATTTATTATAAGCTTATTTTTTATATCTAATTCTATAGTTTTAATTATTATAATTACTAAAACTAGATTTTTTAAAAAAGATATATTTATAAGATATATTACTATTTTATATTCTTTTATATATTTATAATTACTAGAGTTTTAAAATTTTCTTATATATATCTCTTTCTAAATAAATAATATATATAGCTATATAAAAATTGCTTTATAATATAAAATAAGAAATTAAAAGATTTATTTATACTCTATTTAGATAAAATCTTTTATTCTTATTAATAAAATATATTATTTCTTTTTTACTCTTTTCTTCCTTTTTCTCTTTCTTAATTTTTAAGATTAAAAAGTATATTTATTCTTTTCTTTTACTTTTACTTTATTATTACTTAAATAGTTATTAATTATATATAATAATACTTCTTATTAATAGTTTTATTATTTTTCTAAGATTATTTTATTAAGTTCTTATTATTAAGTTTTTATATTAAATTACTATATCTAACTTATAATCTAAAATATATTTTATATCTATTAATTTATTTTTAAATACTCCTTCACCTTCTAAAAGGGCTTATAAAGAGTAGTTTTTTATAAATATTATTATATATCCTTTAGCTTTTATTTTAAATAATTATATTTAGTTATTATTATAGTATTTTATCAATTTTTATTATTTTTATAAATATTATAACTAATATATTAGATTATTTTAAAATACTATTATAGTTATTTTTAATATACATATAACCTCTATTTCTAGACTAAAGAGGAAGTAAGTATATAAAAAGATATACTTATAGATTTATCTAAAGATATAATCTCCTAGTTTTCTAATCTTAATCTTATTATAATATCTTTATAAATGATATTATTAATAGTCATAGCTAATAGTTAATATAGATAGAAAAAACTATTAATATTATATTAAATATTTCACTTCTTCTATCTAAGCCTAAGTCTAAATTATTAGAGAGTAATAATCTTAATATAAATATATAATTATAAATAGAATATAATAATTTCTTTAAAAAAAATAAAAGTAAAATTATTTATATTATTAAATTAACTTATATATATTAATACTAATATCTTTATATATTATATAGAAACTATTAAATTACTATTCTATCTCTATTCTTTTCTTAATTAATAATAACCTTTACTAATAGATGATTAAATACTTAAGCTATTAATATCTAGAAAAAATTAAGAGATTAAAGAAGAGTTTTATTAATTTAAAATCTATATCTATTATTAAATAATCTATATTTAATATAAGAAGTCTATTATTTGCTATAATCTACTATCTTTATTATTTAAAGTTAGTTGATTTAAAAGGCCTATTCTATATATAGCTTAGTAAGCATATAAATACTATTATTATATAAATAATAATATTCTTTATAAGTCTATTCTAGCTTTATATAAAGTAGAGTTTAGTGAGTTATAAATCTTTTTTAAACTAGTATATTAGCTAATACTTTTATAGCTAGAGATTATTATCTTAAAGATATAAATATATATACTTATAATTATAATAACAAGTCTAAAGCTAAGTTATATATTAGTTCTATTTTAATAAACCTCTCTAATAAATACTATAAGTATTAAAATAAAAAAATAATAATATATTATTATAATTAAGAGTAGATAATTAATACTCTTTATAAACTTATATACTATTAATACTTATATATTAATAATAATTACTAACATATCTTATATAATATAGAATAGTAACCCTTTTATTTATCTTATTAAAAAGTTATTTAATATTATAGATAATAATTTTTTTACTAGCTTTATTAAATAGTCTAAGAACTAGAAGGATTTTATTTTAATACTTTTTTAACTATATTTTTAAATAATTTTAAGATAAATATATAAGTTAAGAGGTCTTAATAGTCTTTAGATATAAATAAAGAATTTTTAAGAGTATTTTAGATTATTTTAGCCCTTTTTAATAGATTTTAGTTAATTTTTATAATATTTTAGAGTTATTTCCCCTTTTTTTTTTTTTTTTTTTAAATAATTTAATAGCTTTTAGAGCTTTTCTATCTAAATTTTAAAAAGTTTTATTATTCTTTTTTACTTCTATTTTTATAGTAAGATTTTTATTAAATCTTAAAACTCTTTTAGAAAATAAGAAGAGTAATTTTATTAATATTATCTAAACTTTATACTAACTTTAGATAATTTTAATCAGATAGAAAAACTCTATAGAAGAAAATTATCTTAATTAATATTTTTTTAATAATTACTTTATATTACTAGAATTAAGAATAGCAGTATTATATTTATCTAAAAACTTTATTATATTAATTAAATATTCTATAGATTTCTAATTATTTTTATATAATAAATACTTTTTCTATTTATTAAATAGTATAGATATAGCTTGTTTTATTTCTTATAGAATTAATATATTATAATTATTTTAATCTTCTATTCTTTTTCTTATTTCTATCTCTATAATTAATAATAATTAGTAGGAATTTTTATACAGAATAGTACTGTCTTATAGATAATACAGCTCTAAGAAAATTATATAGAATATATTATAGATCTTTCTTTATTATAAAAGAATATCTAAATAGTATACTTACTTCCTAATATACTTTATAATTTTAAATAATTTTTATAATATAAGTCTAACTTCTTACTAGGATAATATATATAAATATTTTTTATATTAAGTTTTACTAGATCTTCTATTTTAAAGATTATAGGCTAGTATTATTAATTATAATATCTAGCCTATATCTTAGTTACTATATAAAGATATTACTCTAGTTCTTCTCTTAATTCTTTTAATTATTTAATATAATCTATAATTATAGACTAGTTTATAACTAGAAGATCTTTTTTAAAGAATAAATAAAAATTAAATCTTATTAAAGCTTAGAATAGTATTATTCTAATACTTATATTTATAGTATTATTAGCTATGAACTATATAGTTAAGAGTAATAATACCTAATTATTCTATCTTATATTTATATATATTCTTAGATAATATTTAAATATTTAATTTATATATTCTATCTGTCTATCTATCTAAGAATAGAATATAATAGATAATCTATATTAAATATCTATTTAGAAGTATAGCGCTTTCTAATATTAATTTATAAATATTAATTCTTAATTAGAAATAATACTATATAAGTATCTTATATATATAAATACTAAATTAAATAAGAATATTATAAATTCTTTAGTTTTAAGCTTTTTAGTAGTAGGAATAAACTATACATACTTAATATATTAATTAACAATAACTAGTATTATATTATATAATACTATTATAGTTACTTAGCAGCAGATCTATAATAAAATTAAATAAAATATTATCACCTAGTCTAATAGGAATAGATAGTGACTAAACTTACTATATAATTTATAATAATACACTTTTCTTAGCTAGTAAATATTATAGATTACTATATATTTAATAATATCTTAAATTATATCTAGCTAATAGAACTTTTTTTTTAGAAACTCTATAATTCTTATAACTCTAAAATGTTCTACTATAGGATTATTATAATATTACTATAATAACACTAATCTTATAGCTATATTATTTAGTATATAAACTATATTATCTTTATATAGGATATTATTATAGAGTTTTTATAAAGACTTTTTAATATTACTATTAAAGATTAATCTCTAAAGATTAATCTTCTTTTTATATATAAAAATATCTTTTTATTATATTATTCTAATATTTTCTAAAAGAACTAGTCTTAATATCTTATATTTATCTTTTAATTTAATACTTTCTAAGATAAATAAATAGAATAAATAATTCTTAAAGGACTAATACTCTCTCTATTTATTCTAAAAAGAAATCTATAGTTATTTTTCTAGCTTATTATTCTTAGATTTAATTTATATCTATCTAATAGGCTTTTTAAATAGATCTAGGACTTTTCTTAGAATAGATCTTAAATCTTCTTCTTTATTATTAATAAGATTCTTACTAGATAGATTATTAGAGTATATCTTTCTTTTAAAGGCTTATTTTTATGATAATATCTAGATATCTAATTAATCTATAATTAGGAATTATTTCTAATATCTTTTTATCTATTTAAATAGATTTTTATATTATTATAGTATTTTTTTAGAATAATTAATCTTCTTAGAGATTATTATAGTAATAGTATTTAATTAATACATCTCTAATAAGACTATTATAGTACTAAATCTAGATCTAGACTAATTAATTAATCTATTAGGAATTATTATAATAGACTTTATTATCTCTTTATTATTACTATTTTATAAACTAGATAATACTGACTAATAGCCCTATAGCTTATAATTATATAAAAGTATTATTAATAATATTTATAGTTATAGCTTTTATTATAAGAATAAAAATAAATCTATATTTATTTTCTTTTTCTTCTTAATAAAATTAGAGCACTAACTAGAAGTATTAATAAGATTCTATAGCCCTAGCTTATATTTAATAATAAAATTATATAATACTAAATACTAAATCTAATATACTTATTTAGTATTTAAATTTCTTATTTTAAAGAAGTATTATAGATTATTATAATCAGTCTATATATAGATCTTATATTTATTTTTTTTTTAAATAGTATCTCTATTTCTAAAAAGTATATATAATTATATCTAACTCTTAGTTATAGACTTTCTAGTTTTATTGAGTAGTATTGAACTTATATAATATAAAAGCTACCAGCTGCTAGTCTATCTAGTACTATAATAAAACCTTTCTATCTATAGATTAGAATATAATCACTCCTATATCTTATTTTAATATATTAGTTTAAATCAATATTTGCTTTTCTAGATTAAAATATTTAATAAGAAATAGATTAGTAAAAACTTTTTTTAATATTTTAAATAACTCTATAGTCTTTAATATAAGCTTAAAAAGCTTTTTTAAATACTTATTAATTTTATAAAGTATATTCATTAATAGAGTAATAATAATTAAATAATTTTTTATAAATTTTTAAAAGAAATCTATAAATTCTATAAAAGATTATATCTTTTTAATTAATTTAGATATAGATTATTCTTAAATAGCTTATACTTTATCTTTATCTATAGATATATCTTTATTACTAATTAGATATCTTAGGAACTTTAATTTTTATCAATAAAACTCACACTTTATAAGTTTTATATATAAGTTAGTAGTTTATAACCATTCTAATACCTATTTTATATATTTTTATATTATTTTTTATCTTTAGAAAAAATAAGAATGTTATCTAGATAAATAATAATAAATTATCTAATAATCCTCTTATTACTTTATAGATATATAATTAGAATATAGCTAGTACATTTATTAATCTAAAAGATATTATAAGATATTTATAATAGCTATATTAAATATAGAATATAGTCTTTTATTTATCTTCTTTTTTTATTCTAATTTAATAATAGGTATCTTAAAGGTTAATCTTTATAAATATCTTTATACTAATTAATCTATCTAATATCTTATTAATATAAAGTAATAGATAATAATTCTTAATAGTTATCTTATTTAAGTCTTAATAATTAATATAAATTTATAAGCTATTATCCTATTTCTTTATAAATAGGATAGAAGTATCTATAGGACTAGTAAAGAGTTTAATCTAGTTTTTTTACTATATTTCCTTAAGATAGCATAGAAAATAATCTAACTTTATTACTAAGTATAGATATAAGGGTCTATATAGAGATATAATAAAATTAGATTATAACTTAATCTTATATACTATCTTATTAGAAGGTAGTTTTATTATATCTAATTTAGAGAATATATCTTTATATTCTTTATATATAAAAGAAAGAAGTGACTCTCTATTTAATTTAAATAAACTAGAAATTAGAAGAAAAAAAGAGTCTTTTTTAGTAGTTTTAATAAACCACTTTACTAATAAAATCTATAGATTTAATACTTTATATTAAAATCTCTATATATAATTTTTAAAGCTAGTAATTATAGGCTCTTTATAATAGAGCTATAATTTTTTAAGATTATATTAAATCCTTCTATATTAATTACTAAGAAAATTTATTTATATATTTTAGTAATATTATAGTAGTTAATAATAATAGGAATTATTATATTATTATAGTTAGTAATAAGGATATTATTAATAAATTTTATTAGTGAATATAAATGTAATAGTAGTTACTAATTAGAATTAAAAAGAAATTAATAGAATATAAAATTTAAGTCTTTACTAATATTTAATATATTAATAATTTATTATATTAATCTAGATAGATATAGGGTTAAATTAATTAGTATAGTAAATTTATTCTTCTTTTTTTATCTATTTAGATTAGTAATTACTATATAGCTTTATTACTAAATATTATAGATATTTATATTCTTTTTATTATTATTTTCTTTATTGTTTAAAATTTTTGATATAAGATTAAGTTAAGGATTTAATTATTTATTATTTTTTAAAGAGAGCTTAGTACTATTATAATAATAAATAATATAATAATCTATAATTTTATAATCTAATTAATTATAATAAAAATAAATTAAAAAAGATTTATTTTTTTACTATTTTCTTTCTTATTTATAATTTAATCTAGCTTTCTCTTTAAGCTATTATAGTTAGTCTATCTCTATTTTAAAAGCCTATATAATCTTAATTTATCTTATTAGCTCTATAAATTATTATAATTATATTTAAGTATTTTATTAAGTATAATTTACTTATTCTTATAAAGCTTTTATAACTATATAGCCTTCTCTAAGTATGCTATTATATCCTAGAAATCAAGGTTTTAGTCAAGAAGCTTAAGCTTAAGTTAATTAGAGAGCTTTATAATAAAGACTATAATCTTATTCTAATTATTAATCTAAGCCCTTATTTTACTCTAATTATATAAATAGAAGAACTTACTATAGAAAGTCTATAGATTTCTTATTTCTAATATAAAGAGTTCTTTAAGATCTATATAAATATTTAGAGACTATACTATTCTAGTTTCTATCTATATTTTAATCTATTTAATAAAATTATTAAAGATAAAGCTATTTAGATTAATATCTTTCTTATACTTAATCTAATAGATTTAATATTTACTTTTTAACTAAATAATAGCTATTAATATCTTCTTTATCTCTAAATATTTATAACTAATAAAATTATTCTTTATATTCTTAATCTAATATTTATATTTTTAAAAATTCTTTAATTTAAAGTAATTAGGCTTAAGCTTTATAACTAGCTTCTTATAAATAATATAGATTATAGCTATAGATAGAGCTAGAGTACTATCTTAATATTAAAATAAAAATAATAAAGATTTAATAACTAAAGAAAGAGATATATTAGTTTTTTAAAAAAAGGATTACTAGTCTAATAGATAGACTAAGATCTTAATTAATTAGTATTATATATTATTCTATATTCTTTATAAAGCTTAAATCTCTAGCTCTAAATATTAAATAGTTTAGACTAAGGCTATAATTTATTCTTAAAAAATAAAAAATCTTTATAATAATTCTAGAATAATACTGCTTTAGATATTATTATAAGAATTTTATCTCTAGACTTAAGTATCTAAGTAAAAGCTTAAATCTTTAAAATAGATTTAAATAGTTTTTATATATTATTCTTTATATTTAATTATTTCTATAAAGATAGATTACTTTAATAAAGATATTACTAGGCCTTAGAAAGATTAGATAGTTATATATAAAATATAAGTTTACTATAATAATTAATTTAATAAAGAATTCTATAGATAAAGTAATTATAATATAATAATATAGTATATTATTAGAGTGAATAATAATTTAGATATAAATATAGATTATAGAATACTTATTAAATTAATTACTACCTAGACTTAATATAGAAAGTAAGAATTAACTAGATTTAAAATATATAATAAGATTATATAAAAATAATTACTTAATTTCTTCTTTAAAAAAGATAGAAATCTTTACTTTTATATATATATATAATTAGATGCCTATCTAACACTATATAGAAGGGTTATATAGATTGTATACTTGCCGCCCAAACAAGATCTAAATTGATGTCTTAGATCATAGACACCAACCATTCGACCAATCAGGTTGCCTTCTGCGACTTCGCGATAGATCCATCCTTTACAGTAAGATATTAATCTATTTAATAAATATCTTAAATAGTAAATAGATAATATTAACTAAAGACTCTAATTTATAAAGATAGATATAAAGATTATAAAGCTTATAGTCTTTACTAATACTTTATTTACTAGTAATTAAGATTACTTATTATAAATTAGATATATTATTGCTCTTATTAATATAGAAAATAATATTAATATTTTATATTAGTTATCTATTAAGTATAAAAAAATTATATATAGTATATTTATTATAAAACTCTATACTCTTACTAATATCTTTAATATTATAAATACTATCTAGAATACACTTATATAAATTTTATATTTAAAGAAGTAATTATCCCTTATTATATATACTAATTTAAAGAGTATATATAACTACTTAATAAAGCTTAAAATAATATAGAAAAAAAGACTTATAATTAATTTTTTATATCTATATTAAGCCTTTAAATACTGTAAAA
The DNA here is from genome assembly GCA_004299765.1 of Talaromyces funiculosus. Taxonomy (NCBI): domain Eukaryota; kingdom Fungi; phylum Ascomycota; class Eurotiomycetes; order Eurotiales; family Trichocomaceae; genus Talaromyces; species Talaromyces funiculosus. The sequence goes on from CP036242.1 coordinate 13,231, forward strand.
TTAATAAAATTAAATAGATTAATAGTAATATTAATCTAATAGATATTATAACCAAGATAAAACTTTATATAATATTAAAAAACCTTATTAATACTAATAAGCTATAGCTTTATATTAAAGATTAGATTAAGTATATAATATTAATAAAAAATTAATAATAATTTAAATTATTTTACTAAATTAATCTTTTCTTTAAAAAATTTAATCTAACTCTTTAGATAATTCTTTTTTATTATTTCTTATATTTTTCTTTTTAATTCTATCTTTTTTTATTTATTAGATTATATATTATTCTCTATATTAAGATTATATTTTACTATTCTTATTTTTCTCTTTTTTAAAAAGCTGCTAGTATTAATTTATAAATATAATCTACTATTAAATAATATATTAATCTAAAAGATCTTATTCTAATAGATCTATATATATTTTATATAAATTACTTTGCCCTATTATAGGCCTAGTAATCTTTATTATATATATTTTATAATTTAGAAATAGCTTTATATCTTTAATCTTATATCTTATTCTTTATATATATTATTAGACCTCTAGTCTTTAAATAAATATAGAAAGAAGTCTTTATCTAGCTATAAGTAAAGGCTTTATTTCTTAATAGTTAGTTTAAGGACCAAGTTATTAATTTGAAGTTATTCTATATAATATTGATCCAGCTTTACTCTTAGGCTTGTTGGATTAGCCTTACACCAATCCTACCTTCGTGCGTAGGACCGTGTAGAACCAACATATACTAAATTAAAGCCTAGGACTCCTCTAAATACAGGATCTATAAAGGGCTTAAAGAGACTATTTTCTATATTCTTTTTAAGTGCTAAAGACACTAGGGGCCTTAGAGAAAGCTATATAAAGGTTTAATTAATATTAAAATATCTCTACTAACTATAGCTAAAATGCTCTAGAGATAAGATTTTTTAGTAAGTCTAAAGCTACTATAGCACTATTATAATTTATAATAATAGTAAATCTATTTTAAAATAAAAATAAGCTATTAGAGAGATAGATTTAAAGAATTATTAAAAATAAAAAGCCTTATAAAAATAAAAAATATAAAAAATAAATAAGAGAATAGATATTCTTAATTCTCTAGAAGAGAATTAGAAATGCTTAGATATAAGAAGATATAAAAGATCTCTATAGATATAAGAAGTCTATAAATAAGTTTAAAGATCTTTAATAAATAAATTAGATAAAGATAAGATCTAAACCTAGAACTATAAAATATCTAAAACTATTAGAGGCTATAGCCTCTAAGGCCTCTAGGGCTATAGGGCCTAGCCAAGGCTTCTACTAAGTCTATCATAGCCTATAGAGCTCCATATAGACTTTAAATATGATTAATAATAATCTTAAAATAATATAATTTAATACTATTAATATCTTTATTAATAGTAAATTAGATAAAAAAATTTATATATATTTTTTAAATAATTTTAGAGAGCTAGAATAAGTAATTAAACTTAAATATATACTATATAGATTAAAAAAAACTTATAGTTATAATAAAAAAAATTAATCTTAATATTTAAATATTTAAATTATATATAAATCCTTAATAAAGAATATTTATTTATAAAGAAAAAAATTCTTTTACTATTCTTTATTAATAATATATTAATATTTTATAATAAGTTAATAAAGTAGAAGATTTTTAAAAAAATTTAAAAAGATTTTATAAATATTTATAAATTATATAAAATAGATAAATTTAAATAATTTTTTAATATTAGAATACTTTAAGTATAAGATTAGTATAAAATTTAGTTATATTAAAATATCTATATTATTAAGCTAGTAGAATAATTTAATATTAATATTAATATTCTATTAAAAATCTTTATTTTAGCTAATATTAAAGCCTTAAAAAAATAAGCTAATAATACTAAAATCTATACTTATTAAAAACTTATAGAATTAGTATTATATATAATAATTATAATATAATCTAATATTATTAAAATAGTTAATAAGCTTATTAAATATATAAAAAATCCTAGTAAAGTTTATTTTTAATAAATTAAATAAATCCTATAATTTCTTTATATAATATAATTTTATATAATATAATACTTATTACTAGAAAATTATATAAAAAATATTTTTATATATATCTTAGATATTTTATTTAGTAATTAAAAAAATAAATCTAGTTTTAAAAAATATTTAATTTAGCTATATAAAAAACTTATTAATTAGTAAATTATTAAATAGTATTTTATTATTATATTAATTATTAAAATAAAGCTATAAACTATTATTAAAGCTATTAAAAAGCTTTATATTTAGAAATATATTTTTAAATTAATTAGATATATACTAGATAATAAGCTTTATATATAATATAATAATAAATAAACTATTTTACTATTAATTACTAAAAATACTTAGTTTTAAATAAATTTTAAATATATTAATATATATTATTATTAGCTTAGATAGAAGGTTTATTATAAATATTTATATATTAAATAGATATCTATAAAAACTATAATTATAAATAGCTTTATAAAGGTACTATATAAATAATAATTCTTAGATTAAATTTAATATTAAAGCTTAATTAATATATATAATTTAATATAATAATAAAAGCCTTATACTACTTCTATTATTATAAAAGATATATTAGAACTAATACTAACTTAATATAAAAATAAGATATATATATAATAATTATTATATAAGTAATATTTAACTATAGATATTAAGTCTACTTTAACAGACCGGCCGGAACACGAGTTTCAGCACTTTTTGAAAAACAGCACTTTTAACCTCTTTTAGAGGGCCTTATAGGCTTCTCAACTCTAAAAAACCATTATAAAGACCTCTTAGAGACCCCTAAAGCCCCTAATTACCCCAGCATAGATAAGGAGTAGAGTGGAGGCTGTTGGTAGTTATCTACTCTAAATACTAGGAAATCTAGCCCTAGAGGCACTACTACAGCTCTTAAAATAATAATATAGGAGCAAGAACTCTAAATTAAATAACTAGCTTAATAGAGAGCTCTAGATAATACTAGAGTCTTATATAGCTCTTTAATCCTCTAGGATAAGCTTAGAATACTAGGCCTTTTAAAGAGTTTTGAATATCTAATTTTAACCTAAATCTAGTATTAATATTACTAATAAGTCAAGCTCTATAGAGGATAATCTCTAGAAATATATCTACTAGAATTTAGTAGAAAATAATATCTAACTAAAAGTTCTAAGCTAGATTAAAGACTATATTATAAAGATAATAAAGCTGCTTTAAATATACTTAAAGAGCTAGAAGCAGGTTATTAAAAATTAAATAAATCTTATATAAGTCTTTATTATATAGATTACTATTCTAAAAGATATTAATTAATCTTTAAAAACCTATAGATCTCTATTAAATAGAGTCTTTATACTAAAGGATATTAGAGCTAATAAATTACTATTAAATCTTAATATTAGAATAAAACTAAGATCTATTTAAAAAAAACTAATATCTACTAATCTAGATTTAATAATAAATATAAATTAATTCTAATATTGAAATCTAGAGAATTATCAAAAATATACTATAGCAAAGCCTAAAGATCCTAGAATAATACTTAAAAATCTAAAAAAGAAAGTTAAATAATACTAAGAATTCTTAAAATAAAGATCTAGATTCTAGATCTTAATAATAAATAATATATAGTAAGCTAATATAAAGAAATAAAAAATAGTAATATATAATAAAAAATAGTTATATTAAAAGCTATTAATATATTAAGACTATAGTAAATAAAGCCTATAAATATTTAAAATAAAAAAAATAATATTTAATCTTTAGATATTAATAGCTAGTAATTATAATAAGATAAAATATCTAAAATATTTTTTATAGATTAATTATATTTAATAGCACTAGACTGCTTATTTTTTAAAGAGTAGTATATAGAATATATATTTTAAAATTTTATAATATTTATAAAAAAGATATCTTTAATAAGATTTTTATTTTATCTATAATAATCTATTCCTTAATACTATAAAATAGGTAGACCTAGTAGTCATCTTAATAAAAATTAGTAAATAATAATAGTAGATTAAAATATAAAGTCTCTATTTAGTGCTATATAAATAATATTAATAAGCTAAAGCTAGTTTAAAAGAAGATTAAGCTAGATATTAATCTAACTTAAATAGAATTCTAGCTAGTAAGAGTTTAAAAACCCTAAAAACTAAAAAGTAAAGCTTTATAATAATAATAATTATAATAAGCTTCTATAAAGAAATCTAAAAATTTTTTAAAAATAAATTATTTTAAAAGCTACTACTATAAGATTAAAATCTATTTAAAGTTTAATTCTAAGAATATATATATATATTATTATAAAATTAAGTATTCTAATTATTAAAAATATAAAAATTATCTTTTTAAATATACTATCTATATTAGGAATTATAAGGCTATTAGCTATATCTATAATATTACTAGATATAATACTAGGTTTATTAAAATATATATATATACTATAATTAGATATATTAATTATAATAAGATCTATATAGCTACCTTTTTTAAATATTCTAAAATAAAATAAGCTAGAAAGTAGGCTATTTATTAAATAAGAAATTATATATTTAAATATCTAATCCTAAATCTTTAGAGGTTTAGAGTAATAATTTTAATTTTTATTAAATCTTTAGAGTTTTTAAAACCTCTAAAGCTTCTAGAATTAATATAAAAAAAGACTCTAGGCCTTTTAGAATAGCTAGAAATAAATATAGATAAAAAATAGAATTATTAATAATAATTAGCTTTAACTACCTAAAAAGTATTTATAAATTAAAGATTATATTAGTATTATAATATAATTATATTTATATTAGTATAGTAGTATATATAGTATTAAAAATAATTTTAAAAATTAGAATAAAAATAGCCTATCTCTAAGAGCCTTTAATAAATAAATATAATATTAATTATTTAGAATTTATATTTTATTAGTTTAAAATCTCTAAGAATATATCTAAATAGTAATAATAATTAAAAAAAATATAATAAATAAAATAATAATAAATATTTATATAAATCTAATTAATCACCCCTATTTTATAATAATAGATATAGTAAAAAAAAAAAAGAATTTAAATAATAAATTATTATAATAATTAGCTAGAGATCTTATATATATATATAAAAATAAGTTAATATAGTAGAAGAGTTTTTATTAATATAAATTAAAGCTTAATTTTTAAGAAATAATATTTAATTTTTAAAGATTTTAATATCTATAGTCTTATATAAAATATTTTAATTATAATTAAAAAGAATATAGGCCTTTTAAAAAATCTTATCTATTAATATAATCTATATATTAATAATAATATAGATATATCTATAAAACTTTATAAGATAAAGATCTCTAGAGATAGCTTTAAGAATATAAAAATATCTAGTAAATTAATTATTAATTTTATAATAAATAATCTAGTCTTAGGCTTTCTAGCTTATTAAAAAATAGAAATAAAGAATTTTATTATATTAGATTATAAAATTATATAAATCTCTTAAAAACCCTTTAGAAAAAAAAAACTAAGATTAAAAAAATTAGAATTATTAAATAGTTTATAAATACTCTTATAAAGAATAAGAAAATAATAAAGATAGTTATAAATATTTAAAAAAAATTTATTAAAATTTAACTAAATCTAACTAATACCTATATATTAAAAGATATTAAGAAGAAAATAAAATAGATTAAATAAATTTTTATTAAGATATTATAAAAATATATTAAAAAGATTTAATTTTATATATATTTTAAATACTAGTAAAGCTTTATTATATTAAAAATCTAAAAGATTTATTTAAAAGCTTATAAAGTCTTTTAAATTAAAGAATTTAATAAAAAGAAATATTAAGAAGCTTATAAAATCTATTATACTATAATTAAAAAGTTAAAAGAGAGTGCTAGAAATTTTTTTTATAAAAAATAAATAAAAACTTATTAAAAAAATAAAAATAATATTAAATAATATTTTATTATATAAAATTAATAAATAAAGGTATTATATTAGCTCTAATTAATCTAGAATCTAAAAGAGTAATAAAAACTATATTTAAAAAAAAAAAAGTATTTTTTAGAGAGTAGATTTTTCTATAAATATTAAAGTAAAATTTTAGAGAAGCTATTTAATCTAAAATAATTTTTTTAACTCTTAATAATATTTATAAACTAGTAGATAAAATCTTAATAAAAAATACTCTTTTTAATTAAAAATAAAAAGATTTTAGATATAGATTTATTTAATTTTTAAGCTATCTAAGCTCTTTAATATCTTAATTAAGTCTAGATTATAGCTTTAATAAAATAGTATCTTAGATTTAAAATCTATCTTATAATCTAGAAAATTATTAAAGAGATTTTTTTTAAAAATCTAATAAAATCTTATATATAATAGTAAAAACCTACTAAGTAATTAATTTATTAAAATATTTAAATAAAATAATAGAAAAACTAATAATAGAGTTAATTATAGAGTTTATAGAAATCTAGAGACTTTTCTATAAAAGTTAATTTAATAGGTATTATTAATATAATATAATAAATACTATAATATATTTTATAAGAGAAATTAAGAAAATTTAAAAAAAAATAAGCTTAAAATATACTTATTTATAAATATTAAAAGTATTTTTAATTATATAATTTTAAGTAAGCTTATAGATAGCTTTATAAATATAGAATTAAATAAAAATTTTATATATTAAATAGCTTTATTTATATTAAATTAATAGGCCTTATTAGTAATTAATAGATATATAAATAAAAAAGCTTTTATAAACTTAGATCTATTTTAAAACTTTTTAATATTACTAATTCTCTTTATATTATATATACATCTATTAATAAATACTATAGAGAGATTAATTCTAAAGATAAAAGAATTATTCTTTATAAATAATTAAAAGCTAGTAATAGTAATTAGTTTAATAAAAAAACTTATAAGATCTTATAATATAATATTAAAATAATAATTAATAAAGAGTAGAGAATAGAATTATTTAATTCTAATAAAACTAAAGCTATTTTTTTATATAATAATAAGAGACTATTATAAATATAATTTTAAAAATATAAAGATTTTATTAAAGGTTTATAAGCTTATATTAAGCTTAATATAATCTATTAATTAGATATAATTCTTAATAGACAGCTAGTTTTATAAAGCTATTATTAAATCTACTTATAAAAGATCTAAGATACTAAATAAAACTTTATATAATTTATTAAATTAATAGCTTTATTCTAAAGTTTATATAAAAGCTATAAAAAGCTATTATATAAATTTAAACCTTATAAGAATTAGAATTATAATAATAAAGCTAAAAGATCTAAGCTAAAGCTTTATAATATCTTATAAATTATTAAATAAGAGCTATTATAAATATATTCTTAAAATACTAATTAAAGCCTTAATCTATAAAGTAATTTTAGAATTAATAATAATTTTATTAAATATAAGAAAGACTTAATATATTATAAAATTATTAGATCTATTAAAAATATATCTAATAATTCTATTATTCCTAGTAATACTCTAGTATAGAGATATCTATATTTAATTAAAAGAATAGCCTCTAAAAGATTAAGAATAAACTTAAAGTAATAATAAAGTATTTAAAAGAATTAGCTAAAGACTAGCTAAGTATTTAATCTAATATTTAATTAAAAATCTATTAAATAGTATAAAAAAAACTATATAATATAATATAAAAATCTTTTTAAATTTAATATAAATACTTAATATTAAACAAGTCCTAAAAAAAGTAAAAGAGTAATATTTAAAAATTATTTTATAATTAAATAGCTCTAGATAGAAAGATAAATATATAAAGATTAATATAATCTTATAAATAGTACTAAAAAACTCTTAAAAAAGCTTAGAAATATTTATAAAGATTAAATATAAGATATTTAATATAAAATTAATAAAAATAGCTTTAATATTAAAATAAATATTAAAAAATAATTTCTAAAACTAATCTATATTCTACTAGATATTTAAAATATTATTAATTATTTTTAAATATCTTAGCTAGGCTCTAGATAAGCTTTAATATTTAAAGCTTATAAAATAGCTTTCTAATTAGCTAATAATAGCTAATTAGTAATAATTTAATAGATATTAAACTACTAAAAAATAAAAAAAATAAATAAATAGATTAAGCTACTAAGAGAATAATTAATAAATCTAAAAAATCTAGTTTTAAAAGTTTATTATTAGCTTATATTAAATAAGTATATACTAAAATAAAAAAAAAAATAATAAAAAATTAGATTTATATAAATATAGTTTAAGAAGCTTATAGACTTAAAAAAGCTTATAAAATATTTAAAAACTAAAAACTAGATAAAATAATAATAAAAATATTAAAATATTTAATAAATTATTATTATTAAATAAAACTAGTTATATCTCTATAGATATTTATTTATATTAAATTAAAGCCTAGGACTTTTTTAAATATAAGATTTATAAAGAGCTTAAAAAGACTATTTTCTATATTCTTTTTAAATACTAGAGATATTAGAGACTTTAGAAAAAACTATATAAAAATCTAATTAATATTAAAATATCTTTACTAACTATAGCTAAAGATATTCTAGAGATAAGATTTTTTAATAAATCTAAAGCTATTATAGTACTATTATAATTTATAATAATAATAAATCTATTTTAGAATAAAAAATAGGCTATTAGAAAAATAGATTTAAAAGATTATTAAAAATAGAAAATCTTATAAAAATAAGAAAATATAAAGAATAAATAAAAAATAAATATCTCTAATTTTTTAAAAAAGAATTAGAAGTATCTAGATATAAAAAATATAAAAATCTTTATAAATATAAAAAGTCTATAGATAAGTCTAAAGACCTCTAGTGAATAAGCTAGATAAAAGTAAAATCTAAGCCTAGAACTATAAAATATCTAAGACTATTAGAGACTATAGTCTCTAAAGCCCTTAGAGCTATAAGACCTAGCCAAGGCTTCTACTAAGTCTATCATAGCCTATAGGGCTCCATATAGACTTTAAATATGATTAATAAATAAATAAATAAAGTCTACTTTAACTAAGATATTAGTTAATACTAATAAAAATATATTTTTTATAGTAGTTAGATTTATTAATTAATATTATATAGAAATTAATATATAAAAGGGATTAGGATAGCCTTATAAATCAAAATAGAGAGACACTCGAACATAGCTCAATGAAGTTGACATCCTGAACCCATATTTTCTCTGAAAATCCTGCCTTAGTTGGTGCTAGCGCATAAATCCTCCATTATATGCCCTAGGGTTAGGGTAGTAGAGTCGAGCGAGCCCTAATACGACAATGGATATACCAGCTCTACTCGAGCCTATCGAGCCAGTACTATATGGCCATGGATCTACTGATTCTGTTGATGATGGAATATATAAGGACATTCATTTATCATGTACTTAGTTTTGTTCTATCGTCTTGAATTAACTGTTTAACCTTGAGTATACTATTGCTCATAGATCTAAGTTGTCACGGCCTAATGCCGGTGGTGCGAGCTAACAAGAGCTATACATACAAAAGAATTTGATAACGATAAGGAGAAAAAGGGAAAAGGAAGTCCTGCTCTGTCAGGGCCTTAAAGGCTCCTTTTAACCTTTGGTCCTTTACTAGAGCGCTCCAAACCTTTCAGACTAATAGTGACTCCGTTGAGTTAATTGAAACTCCTACAAGAATGCCTTTCCGAGCGCCGATCATGCTTAATCGAGAACAAAGCGGCGAGCGTAGTTTGAGAATTCCAGAACCGGAATCAATCCGTAACACAGCCTGAATGCAAGTAGTAGACCGACACGGTCGTTACAGCATACCCGTCTACATACTATACAATCCTGCTCTATCAATGCAAGTATCTGAAGTCGTGGAATGGTCTGTGGAAAATCATTTAGAGGATTGGAAAGAAGAGAAGAAGTTTATAAAAACGCGCACTAGGTGACGATGTTCAATCCATTCATAACTATGGGTAACTTGTCGACGGCAAAACTACGTATAAGGAGGAAAAAGGAAGAATTCGCCAAACCTCCTCGCTGAAGGCCTTTGTATAGGCGCACCAAGGATCTCAGCGACGCCTAATCGGGAAACCCTGAGAACGAACAGAGACGTCCGCCGCTGAGATCCCCCTGGCCGCGTGCCACCAAGTCCGTCACAGCTAGCGCCGGGGTTCCAGGAATGGCTAAGATTCAACAAAACAGCAGGCCGCACTTCTATTATGAAAAAAGCGTTTCTTACACCGAAGATTGTGCAAGATATGAAAGTTTGATGGCGTAATTTACATTTTGGTAGGAAGAGCCATTGCTAATGACGTCCCTACATGAAGGAATATGCCACACCAAGAAGACTTCTTCCCGGATCTTGAATTTTTTTTTCTCCAACACTGTTTTCTGCCTTTGCGGTGGTACAAGAAAAGAGGGTAGATGTTTCAGTATTCTGTGAATATGGTGTTGGTAGTGAACAAGCTCCTAGACCTTGAAAAAAAGAAATGTAGACATTCCACGCACGATTCAGGAATTATCCCAACGTCGAAAGCTTGTCAAATAGCTAGGTAAACCAAAATCAATCTCTCTGATAGTGATCGAAAATCGATTCGTCATACACGTGGCGTGAGTCATAATTCTCACTGTCATTCTCGGGAACGTTGGAAAAGGTCTCGCAGCAAAAGTATGAAGGCTTCATACAAGCTAACTGCCATTTGAATCAATGTCGTACAAAGCCATCGGGCAGCTGCAAATTTGCCGTCGTAGACGTAATTGCTCGCTCAAACCCAGAACTAGATATGAGGAGCAGAAGAAATGTAACGAAAAGCAGAGTAAGGGACTGAAATATCCTTGGATCCTCGAGAACCGAAGTCGACTTTTCAGTTGAATCCGCAGATGGCACAGGAATATGATTTGGCTCATCCTGCCATTTATAAGTTGCTGTTTTCACATATTGGACTGGTAGAAATGCTATCTTGGGGGCACGAGAACAAAGGTCGCCCATCATATTTGCAATTTTGACCTGGCCCATTACAGGTATAACCCAACGCATCGTGAACCATTTCAAGATTCCATCGTAGGCATGCAGGCGGGTTAAGAATGCTGAAGCACTTGAGACCTCTAGCTGTCGCGTCATGCGTTCCTGTTGGAACTCGCGGAGCATTCTTTCAATGGAAGCCTTTGACACTCTTTGTCCCGACTTAAGATTGTCCGTCAGATCTCTGATCTTGTTGACTAATACGGCACTGCTTTCCATAGCACACATTGCCCCTAAAGCAAGGTTGGGAGTTACCTGATAATTTTCAACCATTAGCAACCAACTAAATTTCAGTAATACTAATTACTTACTTTGTGGGCCGAATCTCCCACGAGAACAATTCTTCCAAACGACCAATGGTCAAATAAGCCTTCCTGAAGACCAAGAAGGTGGGCTCGTATTTTATTCTTCCATAATTCTCCAAAGACCTGCACAATATTTGCGATTCGGTGAGCAGTCGACCTTCAGCTCTGGGTAAGGATTCTTGAAATACTAACCACTGACTCTGTGATGGGCAGGTGGGAGACGGAAGCTGCAGCAACTTCGGCCTCGGCGTCAGTCCATTTGGCTTTCGATGGCCACGTCAGCTTTTGCGGTAGTTTCCAATTGACGAAGAAGAAGGTTTTGTCTGGTTGCGTGAGAATTAAAAAAGACAAGCCCCAGTGTGTAATCCAGTGCATATCGTTTGTGTTCATTCCTGGAATTGGCTTGGCAACACCCACAAGAGCTCGGTACGTTGTTTCGAGGGCTATTCAAAGGTTAGTAGTGTATATGAGATTGCAGTAGTATGATTTCTCCGATCCAGCGGCGACTTACAAGTCTTTTCTCGGACTGTAATAAAATTAGGGATACTAGTATTGGCGTTTCTCCACATAAGTTCTCGCACCGTGCTGTGAACACCATCGCAACCTATCAAGATATCTCCTTCCTCAACTGTGCCATCGTGAAGCTTGACTGAAATGCCATTCTCCGTGTCAACGGCATCGATAACTCTTTTTCCCTCTAAGATTCTGCTCTTATCAGGATGTTGCTCGTACACAATTCTCAAAAAGTCACGCCTTTCCGTTGTGACGTATTCAAAGCCATTTCTTTTACAGTTTTATTATTAGCAATGGCAATACCTTGTTATTTTGAGTCAAGTGTACCTTTCAGTCATCATATCAAAGTAAGGTTCGGCTGAGTAACATTTACCGGTCTGATCACGTATGTATATCATCCTCAACGGTAAACTGGCAGCCTGTATGGCCTCCCAGCATCCAAGTTGATGCAGTATACGGGCGCCGTTCGCCCATATCGATATGCTTGCTCCCCAATTGGGCGCTACGACTCCTTTCTCTAGTACCACATGCTCGATGCCTGCACGGGTTAGTGCGTGCGATATGACGAGTCCACCGACTCCTGCACCTGCAATAACGACACGAAAAGGACGAGTATGCCCAGGATTTGACTGGAATTTTGAGCCATCAGAAGTACCAGGTGTGCCTTCATAGGTTGGCGAGCTTGATGAAAATACCATCGTCAAATGCTGTCTCGGGTACCGGTATTGAGAACGTCTGCTTAAGAAGGTGCAGTAAAGCAAAAGCCAAGTGCAAATTTGTAGGTAGTCTGGACTACGCTAGTACAATGACTCAATAAAGACGTTAAATCTACTCAACAATTACGAGTCGATAAAGAATTGTATATTGACGCGTGCAAGTGCGCGAACAATAATCGTCAAGTGGTAAGACCTTTCCGAAATGGAAAATTTAATGTCGGAGCCCTCCTCGGCCGACGATGCGAGAATCATCTCGGAGACCCGAGATGCAGCACTTCACTCAGAACAAAGACTGCTTTGATGCCTCCTTCCGTAATTTTTGAGGCTTGGATACTATTTGCCGGCAGGATTTTTTTTCTCTCTTATTTCTTGCACGGTGTCTGTCGCCCACGCAACTTTTCGCTCTCAGTAAGGCTGACTGGCTTCCTCTTCAAAATGGTCTCTGAACATTCCCTTTCATCCCTCTCACTAGAGTGGACCGAAACCGGACCTGGAGTGTATGAGCGTGAGCTCGATGGGTTGGAGAAATTTTTTGATTTCATCTCACAGGTCGGCCAAGACCGGCCCGACCGATCCAATTGGTGTTGCTTCGCTGGCATCAAAGTAGTCACCAAACGAAACAAAGTCGAATTTATTTCAGATCTAAGACAGGCATGGATGGCGCTTAGACTCGAACTACCCTCCCTCTCAGCTCTTGTCCAAAGCGGACGATGGCTATACCGTACTGCTGACGAACACAAATGGAACGCATGGCTCGACGAGACTTTTCACGTCCACGAAACAGCCAGCTCAGCACGCCAGCTATTCCCACTCATTGACGAGCCCATGCCACAGCGAGCTGAGCTACATATTCTCCCACAAACTCAAGAAATTCTGCTTAGAGTTCCGCACACACATGTAGACGGATTAGGGATGGCAATGTTCATGGACCATCTCATGCGCCAACTCGTGACGCCTGGTAGGAAAGAAATTCAGCTTCCAACTGGCCAAGAAGCGGTGCACTTGATGCCCTCAGTAGCGGTCAGCGCCGAGATTCTCCCAAGTATGACATCTTCCCAACGCGACATATACGAAAGAAGCATGCGCAATTTCTTCACAGACGGCCCAAGTATCAAGCTGGGCACACGCAATGCCAAAATGCCGGCTCAAAGAACAAAATTACTATGGATGACCCTCGGTTCGGAACAAACAACGTCGTTGGCATCAAGGTGCAAGGAATTGGGTTTCAGTGTCACCTCTGCCATGCAAGCGGCTTTGGGGCGCGCATGCAGGATACAAAGCGGCAAGAGTGAAATTGAAAACCATTGCAACATGGCTATCTATGATGCACGCTCGAAACATATTGACCTTCGTAAATACCCAGTGGAGCGACTCGTGGGCTCTAACATCTTTGTGATGCCTGCCCTTTTCAAACATCCTCCAAATCAGTCTTTCGTTGAAAGTGCAAAAGCGGCTAAGGCTGAGTTTTCGCGCTTCATGAAAGACGACGTAGTTTGTGCTGCCAGCCAGAAATTCGGCCCAGACCTCATGCGGCTCCTCACTTCGGCGGCAGCTGAACCTGGATTCAAGGACAAAGACACCCCGGGTGATCTAAACCATTCCAGTCTTGGAATTATGGATAAATGGGTCAAGAGTCTGTATCAAAACGCAACAGAAGATGCAAAACCCGACGTCGAAGTGATTGATCTGTGGTTCGCGCTAGATCTCCTGCATCCAAATATCTTAGTGGATACTTGGACCTTTAGAGGTATGCTCAACGTAGAGTTGATATATAACGAGACGTTTCATAGCGAAGAAAGTATCTCGTTGATATGTTCTTTAATTCGTGAGCAATTGACGCAGGGATTGTGCTTGGATCTTGATTTCAGCATGGGGAATCCTGGGGAAGAGACATGGAAAAGACAAAGTATGAATTTTACCTAGTTAATTTAATCGTTCTCATTTCTGAAGGGTGTCGTACCTCAACTGCTTCGATTTTCTACCGTAAGAATGCAGCCATACCCAAAATGCACAAGGACGGAGGCTTTTATCATAGCTGCTACGTGTTAGTGTTTCTGTTGATTCAGCTATAGGTATCCCGTATCACTAAGCATAGGATAGTGAGCTGGGGCGGTCCAACTGCCCTAGGTGGTGAGCCTGCTTATAAGCACGAATTCTGTATATTATAATGACTATCCCCCAGAAACATAGGGGGATGGGATGTCTAGCTAGCTCTACCGGTATAGGAGGTCAACGCGTACGCGCTAGGGATAATAGTACCGGTAATCTCGTTCCATACGTACGCGTTGCTTCTGCACCGGGGGTGCAGAAGCGCCGAATCATGACATTGATATTCCGACACTGGCAACTCTCTAAAAGAATGGAAATAAAGGGAATATCAACGAATGGTACACAACTTAGTACGGTAAAGAAATAGCAAAGGAATGAAGCCAAATGACGAGTGCAAACGGGGTGAAGGATAGGGACCTATGGGTCTGGTGTAGCGGCAGGTGGTGCGAATCGTACATTCTTTGATACGGGGTTGCGTTTTGTTGACGGTCTCTCGACCTAGCCGTCAACGTCGATACGTAGCTTGTTCATATCAATGAGCTCTTGTAGAACGCGACAAGGCTTGCTCTTAGTCATCGCGTCTGCGGGATTGGTGTTGCCGTTGATCTATCATACCTCTGTGATTCCTTGTCGTTCGTACGATTGACGGAGGCACATGAGGTCGATCATTAGGCGTTTTTCGCGAGTCGTACCCAGCTTAATGAGGCATTCGTAAAGGCTCTTTAAATCGGTGCAAAGGACTAGTGGGAGCGGCTCTAAAAGATACAGTAGCTAGGTAAGGGTTGACTTGATTACTGCGGCTGCATCAAATCTATTAGCCATAGCGTATGTTTCTAAAGCTAGTACGCTCCGGGTAACCCTCTTGCACTTGGTAGAGGACCAAGGAAGCTTATTCGCGTTGTTTTGTGCGTCAGCGAATACGATAACGTGGCTAATCTGGGACGAGGAGTCCTTGTTGTTGGTGAATAAGGGATCAACGAATGCGTACAGTTGTGCAGTCCATTGGTCGATCTTGACGAATCGTAGTCCGCGGGTAGGATTGTTAATCTGCTATTAGAGTCACTTATTAAGCGCCTTTATATCCTCTTTTCCTGGTTGTATGGCTTATGCGGCAAAAGAGAGATTGAATGAGGCTTTAGGTCGAGAAACAGAAGCAATATACACACCGAGAGCTCGCTGAGCGACGTACTGCTCATGCAGGGATGCGTTTTTACAGACCTTGCCAGGAGAGCTGGTTGTATCCGCAGGGTGGTCTTAAACAAGCCGAATATTCTTGCAGGTGCGTCCTTGGGTAAGAGTAATACCCTAGGCATTCTCTATAATTACTGCACCATTTAATCGTAGCGGTTTCCCAGTTGTAAGCTGTTCACGTGGTTTGCAAAGGATATTCGCACGTTGGATTTGCTCTTCCTCTTGTATAGCAAAGGCTTCGTCAGTAATAATAAGAGTTTCATCAGTTTACATGCCGATAATACCAAAACCTTGCTCTAGATTGCAGCAGTGAAGGAGGCATAGGTCGTAGGTAGATGTCTCCATATCGAGATTCTTGGGGTGGTGTTCATGATACGTACGAAACCGAAACCAATAGTTGCCTGCTTCAGGGATGCTATATAGAGGTCGTACGACTTTCAATAGTTCGCATCCAGGGAAGTAGTGACGCAATTCAGGTGGGATACGAATATAGAATTCGCGGTTGAGATACGTAGTTGACTGGATATAAGCCTACGTGACATCACGGATCCAGAATCGTACGTTGTCCTTGCTTGTGCCGATACAGAGAATGAGGCGTTAGCTGGAACGCTGAATCGTAAGTGACTGCGTGAGTACTAATTCTTTGTCCTTATCCTTATACGCTTGTACGATGAGCCTTGATTTCTCAAAGGCCTTGTCAATGCCTGGATTCTTGATCTCGTCAACAAATCTAAAATCATATATACAGGCTTCTAGCGGGATGTCTTCTCGGTTAACAGCCACGAATATGCCTCTTTCTTGTAGTCCGTTAACTTCTTTACGGCGCGATTCGTCGAATTGGCCGCCGCTGGCGATTTGGAGAAGTAGTTCAGCGATATCTTGTAGATGTGCGACGTCATCTCAGTACCGGGAAGGAAGGCGGTGTTTGCGTTAAGAACATAGCATTTGTGGTTCAGCGTCGTTAGGCACGTACGGTGGTATCACAATTCTTGGTAGAGGTGGAATTGTAGGCATATTGTGTGGTTCAGCCTTGGGGATTCTATCTAGGATGCTTTCACCAGGGTTAGTCTTATTGCTACTAATAGTGCCTTTTAGTTTGCTGTTATCCTGATAATACGGTTTGATAGCAGTTGACCTGAACTTTGTGGATCTGTTAGGTAGATCGACGGTACATATTTCTCCTTCGATTGATATAAGATTGTATGGTTCTTTTTACTTTCTAGGGTTAGGGTTATCTAGTTCTACCTTCACGCTATATGAGCACGTCTGAATTGAGGGGCAGATAGTGAATAAGTGTAGAGGATGGTCCGTTACAGGTGTTAAGTGCGTCCTTGATCTAGCGTATAGTGTGGAGTCTTCGTACTTTAGCCATTGCCTTCTTAGCTGCAGCGGCACGTTGAGTAATCATAGGTGTGGGAGAGCTGTTGTCTGTTATCCAGGAATACGCTCCAAAAATAAGAAGTGTAGGAAAGTAGCTATCTAGGCCTGTGGTATCATCGACAGCTTAACAGCCATTTGAAGCGCTATTTCAGGTGCTAGCTCTGGCACTTCTTCTGAGATGATCTCATACGAGCGAAGTAGTACGGCATGGTAGCATTTAACAGCGCTAATTAACCAATATGCTTTGATAAGAACGCTTACTGTAATAGTACTGACTGATTTTGCGAGCTGTTTAAACTCCTTGCTCACAAAATCTTTCCTGCGTCAGTAACGATGAAATCTAGAGAGCTAAGGTATATATTAATCTATAACATTCATAGCGTGTCCCATGTTGCTCTTGCGCTTATATTAGCGAACCAACATGCAGCGTTAAAGCGTGTTGCTTCGTCCACGACATAGAGCACTAGTGTTCCACTGATATACATAATATCCACGATAATTGAATGATTGAATTCAACCTCGTCCCGTAGTGTAAATTGGAAACGACTTAGTAATTTTCTATAGAGTTAACAATGGTGACAGAATTTATTGATCCTTTCTATTATTTCAGGGTTTGTATTGTAGCCTACTAGTAGTAAAGTTCTATGCAGTCGTCAAAGAGACAGGTGCCTAAATCGACGGAGTAGTCGACGTAGTTCAGCAGCTGTAAGAAAGCAGTGATCTTCGTCGAATAACTGCGTGATATACGTTACTAGTGAGTAATCCCAGATAAGGAATGGATGCCCGAATCATCGTACAAC
The DNA here is from genome assembly GCA_004299765.1 of Talaromyces funiculosus. NCBI lineage: Eukaryota > Fungi > Ascomycota > Eurotiomycetes > Eurotiales > Trichocomaceae > Talaromyces > Talaromyces funiculosus. Next base: position 31,276 of record CP036242.1, read on the forward strand.
TAGCGCGATTAAGTAGGGTTCGTGGTGAACAAGGAGATCCTTCGTATTATCGTAATAAATCTTGAGGCGGTCGAGGTCCTTAATAGAGAGTAGGAATAGTGTTATAACTTCAATAACATAGAATTGTATAGTGCTAATTAGGAGTTCTATATCAATCGAACCTAGTGATTATAACGGTTCACTGGCGCCGAATCTGATGCTTGCTGCATCAGCGGTTAATATATCAATTTTAATATCCTTGGTGGCTTTCTGATATGCGAGATATTAGGTATATCTAGCTATCGGACCTTTGCAGCTCTAGTGTTAATGAGTACTTCTATAAATGTATTTAACAAGTATTAATCCTCCGCAAGAAAGGTATATTTCGGTATGGTAAGATGGTGAGAACTTGGTATAATCTGTATAGCAGCGTTGTGTTCGTCGGTGCAGTCGCTGTTAGTTATAAGATCTAGTTAGCTGCCTAATAAGCAGCTGAGATAATGCGTTGCGGAGTGATTAGCGAGCTTGGTTGCTAGAGAAGGTGAAGATTTGCTATGGTTTATAGTAGAGATTGTAAAGTATTTTGATACTGTATTTAACGTATTATTTTATATGATCTAGGAGATTATAGTGGCTTGAGAAGTCAATCTTAGTAAGGTATAATTTGAGGATGTTTTTGTTAGTCTTTATAACACCTTCATGCTGCGTAATATATTTGTTAAAAGCATGGTTATATCGGGCTCTTGCAGCAGCTTGTTTTTGTTAGTATGATTTGTTAACCAGCAGTTTAGTTTCTTGTATATAAAGTGTTGATGTAGGAATTTTTGTAAGGAGGGAAGTTTGATTGCTTGATTAATTTAACACACTAATCCTTGTATCATCAGTGGGAAACACTAGCTATTTATGCTTGCGAGTAATATTGTGATATTTTCATCCTGATATTGATCATCTCTTGAAACTTCAATATGAAGCAATTTTGTTAAAGAGATGTATCGTACGCAAAGAAGCCTTTATATGTAATGAAATAATCTGAATAAAGACAGAGATAAATGGCAGAAACAGCACAAAGATTGTTTATGCCAACACAAAGCACGTCTTTGGCGCGTCGTCACGTACATTCCGACTTTGTGAGTGGCTTGGATATTGTGAGTAGCTTCTGAGCATCCTTGACTGTACGGTGAGCATCCTTGGTACAGCGAACGTGACTGTTAGCAGGTGTTGTAGCGGCGGTCCGTAAAGTTGATGCTGTGAGTGTTGTTGCGTTGTTTACGTTCATACTGCCTCACGTTTGATTGAAGATCTTGAATCAGACCTGGCACAGTATGTGCTGGCTTTGCTATATCCTAGTCACATGCTAGGTGTATACTCGTTGCTTCGAGTAGCTTCATATGCCAGTACGTCTGTGTTTGCAACTCGTCAGGGAGTCAGTAGAATAAATCTTGTAGCTGCGTGAGCACCAGATTGAGGTATTCGTACACTGATTTCCCAGGGTTGTCCTAGATCATATTATCCAGTGTCGTAGCAGACCATTCGTCCTTTATAGACTGTTGGTGCTCCGGTCCTCCAAAGTGAGCGATAATCTCTTCTACTGGGTCTTTTTCTTGCGTGATCCATAGATCAATATTATCCCAGTAGTAGCCAAGAGCTGCGTCCTTAAGCATGAGGGGTAAATATTGGGCTGAAATCTGAGGCCCAAATATCCTGCATATATGCCCTAAGTTGGGCTATAGGGATTGATGCAGTCGACCTCTCTGTCTTGTTGGGATATCCGGATTATCTGACAGAAACCCTGTTTCGCTATGCTACCCTAACCCGAAGGCTGTCACAGATAATCCCTCGTTCCGTCGTGCAGTAGTGCAACGCTATCTAGTGGCTTCATTGGCTGTGGTTTCTTGATTCTCTGACACTTATGATTTAGCGCTTCTGCACCCCCGGTGTAGAAGCAACGCGTACGTATGGAATAGGATTACCATTATCCCTAGTGTGTACGCGGCGACCTCCTATATAGCTAGCTAGACATCCCATCTTCCTATGTTTCTGGGGGATAGTTGTTATAATACATTTATTCGTGCTTATAAGCAGGCTCACCACGTAGGGTAATTGGATCGCCCTTACTACCTTCTATGCTATTGTGATACGGACCGTAGTTAAACCAACAGTAAGGAAATTCTTTATGATTTTTTGGAATTTCTATTTTGGAGGACTTTGTCGTGACTTCCAGTGACATCGATTGATATTGAAGTTGCAAATACAAATAGAGGCCAACGCCTACAAGATGATCGGGATTCACAGCATATAAAAACTTTAGTTTCAAGCCACACAAGGTAGAAACCTTGGAATCATTTCAAGGGTTTCGTCAACACTGAAAGATTCGTTATCGTAAATGTCGCGATCTGCATGATCATTCATGAAACAAGCATCGAAAAATGATTAATACGTTTCCGCAAACTTGCTCTTGGCCCTCAACTTTGAACCATAATACCGAAGCATGGCCATCAAGGCTGCACACACGGCAGTCAGTCCAGCCAAGAGGGTACATCCACCTCCTATGCCTAAATTGTCAAACAGGGGTTGCGCAAAATGAACTGCAGCACACGCCAATGCACTCCGCATGAAGGCTGCACATGTTGTCAGCAATCCGAATTTCGTCGTTTGTCTGGCCTAGGAATTGAATCATAGAATGTACCTCAAAAAAGAAGGGAAGAGAATGAAGAGCAAAAGACTTACTATTAGCAGCGAAAAGACTTGCCGAATAGCGAGGGTACGTCAGCGCCAGATAGAGAAAGATGACAGATCCAATCTATGAGCAGAGTTTCTTCACATCAGTGGTTTGTTTTGAAAGCCGAAGCAAATAGAACACAGAAGGAAGGCGTGTTTACAATAAAGCCAGAGGCTTGGTATATCGTGATACCAATCGTGGGTACGATCCAATGTATATCGGTCCTTGCCGTCCACGCAAACAACACAATACCAAACGGAGCCACGACAGCAGCATATATTCCTAGAATAAGGCGGTGCTCTGGAATTCCAATGCCGTTCTTTAACGTGTACGGTTCGTAAACCAGGAACTGTACAATCACAAAGATGCCAGCTCCGATGGCACATGCAACGAGGAGGGACGTATATGATGCCTAAAGAGTCGATAGAAAAGCCATATACACCGAGGTAAACTCTCGGAAATGACTCAAAGTAAGAATACTGTAGCGGCGTGCGGCAAATTAGCAGTCACATCGCCAAACTAGTAGGAAAAACCCAGTGGAGAATGCTGAAGAACATAGAATAGTACATACGATAATAGAATAGTTCAATGCTGTGTAAACATTGATAAAAGCAACCGATGGGTCAAGAAGTGTCACTTTGAATGGTGTGGTCAAATAAAGGCTCACGGTTCTTAGTAGATTCATCTCGCCTTGTTTGATCTCAGACTCAGAGCGAAGGGCTGAATTTCTGGTCGATCGGCGAAGTCGGCGTGCCCGTTTTAGTAGGATGGTATCTGCGCTGGTCTCTGGCAGACACACAAACAGAATTATAAAACTGGACCCTGCCGCTATGAGGAGCTCATACATTGGCCAATGCCAAGATGAATTTGTCACAGCAAACGCTGCCATCACAGGGCCCAGTGCAGGCCCGGCGAAGGCACCAGCACTCCAGGCGGCTAGTGCATAGGGGACCTTGTGAAAGCCGTAAAGATCCGTGGCAGATGCACCGCCTGTAGCCAGTACAGGAGCTCCCATGAGACCCTGTAGGAATCTGCACACAAGGAATCCGGGAAAACTCTTTGTGGTTGCTGCAGGAATCGTGATGATCAAAAATAGGAAAAGAGATGTCAAGTATGGTAAATTGCGTCCGGTGCGTGGCATCTCAGATATTGGACTGAAGAACAATGGCCCAATGCCATATCCCAAGACGTACATCGATAATGATAAGGATACAACTTGCATCGAAACTCCGTATGTTTCCATAAGAATCGTGTTTGCCGGCGTGATGATAGATGATCCAACATAGACTAAAATATGATCTTGAGCACCGAATACTAGTACTTCAGGAATGCTACTGAAACTCACCAGAAAACGTCAAAAGAGTTATTAATGTGGAAACAAGCATCTTTTTTGCGGTTGACCAGTTCTGGGGGTTGTCTGGATCCTCAGGTCCGTACCAACCAACGATCCCGATTTTCGATGTTGCATGGGTCTCGCTCGACAAGCTGCCACCCTCGGTATCAGCGGCTGAGAGGTCAATTTCACCAGACTTTTCCAAAGATCTTTCCTCAAAGGAAGGGATTTGAAAGTCTTGCTGCTCATCGGCGTACAAGAGACGCCCTCTAAAAAGGACTCTCACTATCTGGCCACAGATTGAGTCTCGAAAGATGTCCGCCATAATTAGTCTTGATCTTGATTTCAATCCTAGTTATCAGTATAATTGAACGCTTCTAGTGCAGTCACAAAAAGAATGGCAAAAGAAAAAGTATTTTAGAAACCAAAGTGGTAGTGATCGGATTGGTTGACTCGAAACTTTACCAAGTCGGGTGCATCGGCCGAGCAACCCTAACCCTGTTTAAGCCCTGAGGAAGACGTGATTCCGACGCTCGGTAGCGATTCCGAGATGTGCATGTACCAGGGTTATATCATCTGCTCTTTGTTTTAAGTAAGTTAAAATATGTGAGCTCACAAGTTCTATCCTCTCTCGAACCAAGAAGGTCCATATCCCAGAGCAAGTGATTCGATACGATGAAGACAACAGACCTGAATGTAGCCTCGACCAAGAGGACCTTTTTCGCCATCAGTGCGTTTGGGTTTTGCATACTGCTGGGAGTCTTGACCATCAATAGCACCATGTATCAGCTTTTTCGAACAATGTGGAACCAAAGATTTAGTGACGGCAGTTTAAGACACAACGTGTACACTGGTTTCGCAGCGGTAGACTATCTCATCGCCATGCCGGTCAGTTTTTGGACTCCAGCCATGACTCAGTATCCAGCTTTAAAGCTGCAATCGGTAGTTCTCTATCCAGCTTTGCAGTCTCTAGCGGCATGGGCTAGTGTTGAGGGCTTTCGGAGGAGTGGAAATAAGCCACTAATGTTGCGTCTCGCTCCTTTGTCTGTATTTGTGTGGATGTGGTTCGGCACTGGTGTCTTTATGGGCCTGTTCTGCTTTTACGATTTATTCTTTCACTTTTATTCCACGCGAACAAGTGACTACTCACCTGGTGTGCCATACCACTACGCCGTGTCACTCCCATTCGCCTCGGTTCTGGCCTACATTTGGCCATATATTCTTATTCACTTCCCACCTGCTGGAATGACAAGCGCGCAGCACCAACAATTAATCGCAATCAACCAATTCGGAAGCATCTTTTGCTATCTACTCATCGCTGGTGGTGCGAACTATCTGTCGTCTAATCACACCGACCGGACACCTCGATCTCGAAATGCCGATATCTCCTGGATTCAGGGCACTTATGCCCTTTTCGCTTTCTTTTCAGCACTTGTCCATTTGGCGTCCATGGGCACCATTCTGCGATCTGATAATCCGGAGGTCTCGCTTTCAAAAGTTTTCATTCCAAACTTTGGTAATATGCTCGGCACCGACCATTCGAAGTCAGTCATGATGGCTCCAGAAGTTCATTTCTTTCTGCAGTGGGATTTCATCCTTTTTGTCCTAATTACCGCGATCTGGAGCACCCGTGTTATCGAAATCATGTATCCTCACATTAGAAGTGAGAATCCCGCCCTTAGTAGCGCTCTTGTATTTTTCTTCAGTGTTGTAGGCTACTTGGTTAATCCTGGAACTATTCTCTCGGTGATTCTATACATCAGGGAGGGGTTTTTGAGAAAGGAGAGCGGCAAGAAAAACAAATCCAACTAGGGAAATGAATTGTGCAGTGAAAAATGTTTTCACAGAATGGGGAAGGGCCTTTAAAATTTTTCTTTACGGTTGTGATCTACGCAGAACACTGCATCTACATATCCATTTCGAAATCAGATAGTATAGCCCGTGTCTGGAATGGTGTTGCTACTTCAAATTTTCTGTTGCATCAGACAACCTCAATCCTAACCATCACACATTTGAAGTTGAGTTTGACTCATGTATCATCAATTACACGTCACCGTAATTGGACTATTTCTATTGTGATACAAATCAACATCCTACGTTTTCAGAAGTTCTGTTGTTTAAAATGCATGTTGCGCTGGAAAGTTCTTCTAATATCTTGCCACGAGGAAATGCACTAAGAACCTTCCTTTTCCTTTGGTTAGGACTTAAGATTACCTGTCTATGGATCAATTCAAGTTGGATATATTGACAGTTTTTCCTCCAATATGATACTGTGCTGATTAGATAGTCTTCCCCCATGAAACTTTGACTGCACATGCAGTTTTGTATTTAATATTTATGTACACTGAGTATTCAGGGCATCAAGACTCTTCTTTAAGACGACTGGGCAGCCCAATCTTCTTTAATCAAATCGCAAGCTTTCTCAGCAACGGCGTAGACAGTTGCTTGAATGTTTCCCATGGGTATCATTGGGAAAACACTGGCGTCAATGACACGAATATTACTTGTGCCGTACACAACAAGACGATCACTCACTACACCATGTAATTCTCGGGGCATCATCGCACAGGTGCCAACAGGATGGTAGTTGGACCACGCTCTCTCCCGACTGACACGCTTTGCAATGTCCAGATCTGAAAGTTCGGCCGCGGTGGGAGGAAGCAAGACTCCAAGTGGCTTGAGGACCTTCTTCAAAGCATGACTTTTTGTCAGACGTTGAATGAATTGCAGACCGCGTGCCAATAACTCCTGGTCCAGTGGATGAGATAAATAGGCAGGATTGATGGTAGGCCCATGTATATCAACATCCGTCTCAACTGTCTTCCCGCCTATGTGCACACTTCCGCGAGACATCGGGTGATTCAATCCAATAGACATAGTCAAGAAGTTCTCTGGACGTTGAGGTGAATGCGCATCGGCCATGGAAGTTTTCCCTTCAGGATTTATAACGCTCTGGGCAGCAAGTGCACCTAAGTATAGGGCACAGATTTGCTTGTCAAGCAGCATGGCTGTGAGCTCAGACAACTGCGCTTGAATTCCAGGAGCGAGAATTTGAGCTTGATTTGATTCGGTATGTGCCTTTACTAGCTCCTCCAGTTTCTGCGATGACATGTTACCGGATCCGTCGACAGGGGGCAGGACTGCGTAATTGAGAGGTACGCTCGCCAGAGGCCCTGATTGTGTTTCATTATATTCTTTTATAAGCGCCGAGACAACTGCAGGATCCCGTACGGCATCTCTCGTCGTTAAGCCATCAGCAACTTCCATGGATATGGATGCAAAGATATGGTCTTGCAAATTCTCTCCAACACCAGGACTATCGATTACCACGTCGATTCCGTGTTGATCGAGGACGTCACGACGACCGATTCCAGATCTTTCTAGTACTAGCGGTGTTTGAATTGATCCTGCTGCCAGTATTACCGTATTGCCGTATATCTGTGTTGTGCTTCCGTCGCTATTAACGATGACAATCCCTTCTGCATCAACAAGGCCATTCTTCGTTTTAGACTTGCGCAGTATGAGCCTATCAACGTGCGTCTCAAATAATACTTCGACATTCTCCCTCCCTTCAGCCATTCCCGAGTAGTAAGCCTCTGCAGCGTATGATCGCTTATGAATAGTTGGATCAACAGAACTGGTTGGCGTGAAGGGGCCATGTTGCTTTCCTAGGATCGGGTCCGATTTTTTGCTGAGCCCAGTGCTGTCTAAAGCTTCAATAAAAGCAGTATCAAACGGACCAAAGCCTTCTGCAAAGCTTTGAGCAATTGGGCCGTGTTTACCGTATAGTTCAGGTTGATAGTACGCATTCAGGCCTAACAACTCGGACGTTTCTGTAGAGGGGGGGAAAAACTTCGTCGATTTGCGGTAATAGGGGAGAAGGTCGTTATATCCCCAGCCCCAGTTTCCAAGCTTACACCAGTTTTCGAAATCGCGCGGACAAGGATAGAGCATTGCTGTCGCGTTGATGGCAGAAGAACCGCCCAGGATACGGCCTCTCGGCTGTGGCAGCTGGCGACCACCTAAAGCATCTTGTGGAGTGGTCCAGAAGCACCAGTCATACACTGGGTTTCCCCATGTAGCAATCAACAAGCCTGGTGTGTCGATATATGGATCGCTGCGACGATCCTTACCGGACTCAACGACAAGTATCTTCTTGGTACCGTCCTCGCTCAATCGAGCGGCGGCAACGAGACCCGCAACTCCACCTCCTACGATGATTGCGTCGTACTTGGAACGCATTTCGAAATCTGCTTTGAAAGGTTTATTCAGAAATCGAGTCATCCGAATTTCGCTTGCAGGGTTGTTTGCCTTATATGCCTGACTCTGTGATGTGATTGGTCAGTGTATGATCCGAGATAGAGTGCGAAACCATCGGCCGAGGTCCCGAGCCGGCATACTTCCGCCCTAACCCTAACCCCATATTCGGAACAACGTTTTCCCACGATAACCCATTCCCACTCGGGGGAACGAATACTTGCGAATACAAGATGTCTTTTCGGCATGTTTTGCTCGGTGCAGTATTCGGACGAGGTCAAGAATGCCATTTGGTCCTTTCGATGATGACATCGTCGATCAACATGTCTTCATGTGCAAGATGCTTCCAACGGTCAGGTCTCACGTAGGATTGCTACATCTAATCCGAAATGAAGTCTTTATCGGATGCCAGGTTTTGGGGGCCGTAATTATCCTTCAGAAAGAGAAATATAAATGAGCAAATATCCAGCAATCATGCCAGCTCAAAAACAGAAGCACCATCGTACAGACTCACTTTATTTTTCACGATGCCACACGTCGAATCGCCCGAACCATATCCTCCGGATGAGGATGTTCAATTGGAACCAATTGCTATTTGCGGAATGGGTACATGGTTCTCTGATCACTATGTCTGTTCAAAGATTGCTGATTGATTGCATACAGCGTGTCGACTGCCAGGTGCTGTTGACGGCCCCTTGGATCTCTGGCAGATGTTACTCGACAAGCGGGTTGGGAATAGCGACAAGGTTCCTAAGTCCCGTTTCAATATCGATGCCTTCTTACACTCAAATGAGGATCGACCCGGTAGCACCAAAATTCCAGGTGGTTACTACCTGGATGGAAATGCCGAGAATTTCGATCCGACATTCTTCAACATGACCCCTGTGGAGGCTATGTGGCTTGATCCACAGCAGCGGAAGATGCTTGAAGTCTGCTATGAAGCTCTTGAATCTGCAGGCGTAACTCTCAATCAGGTCGCTGGAAGCAACACTGCGGTGTTTTGCGGCTCGTTCACTGCCGATTACCAACAGATGACGTTCAAGGATCATGACTTTCGACACAATTACGCAGCAACTGGTGTGGATCCGGGAATAATCAGTGCTCGTATTGGAAATATTTTTGATTTAAGAGGCCCTAGTGGTTTGATTAATACCGCTTGCTCGTCAGCCGTTTATGTTGTACATAATGCCTGTCATGCACTGCGCGCCCGAGACTGTGATGCAGCACTATGCGGCGGCGTCAACATCATCATGTCAATCGACCAACACATGAATACAGCTAATCTAGGCATTATGTCGCCCACAAACATGTGCCACACCTTTGATGCATCCGCAGATGGGTACGGTCGTGCTGAGGGGGCTGGGGCCCTTTACCTAAAGAGACTGGCTGACGCTGTCCGCGACGGCGATGTAATTCGTTCTGTGATTCGCTCCTCCGCCTGCAATACCAATGGAAAGGTCCCTGGATACGGAAATTACCTTCCCTAGCATCCAAGGTCAGGAAAGAGTCATTCGACACGCTTATAAGAGAGCTGGCCTCGACCCCAACAAGACAGCGTACTTTGAGACGCACGGTACCGGTACTCCCGTAGGCGATCCCATTGAAGTTAAAGCTGTTTCAAGGGCCATGAATGACACTCGTTCACCCAATAACCCACTACTTCTGGGTGCCATCAAACCCAACATCGGCCACAGTGAGGCTGCTAGTGGTATCTTTGCCATAATCAAGGCTTCTCTCATGGTGGAGAAGGCCATCATTCCAGGCGTTGCTGGTCTCAAGAACCTCAATCCAGCTATTCATGAAGAGGAGTGGAATGTCGTCATCAATCGTGATGCTCGCGCTTGGCCTGAGGGATTCGAATCGCGGAGGGTTAGCGTTTCATCGTTCGGCTACGGCGGCACCAATGCGCATGTTATCTTGGAAAATGTCGAGGCCTTGGTGCCAAACTACAGTCATGGCGCATTAAAGGCTCAAGGTTCAATCACTGACTTTGTCTCTGACGTCTTAGAAGATCGACCACTACTGCTGACAATGTCGGCCCACAACAAGACGACGTTGGCAAACAATATAAGAGCGCATGCGGCAGTTTTGGATCACTATAACCTTCACGATTTTGTCTACACACTCAACAATAAGCGCAGCGTGTTAAGTACTAAGGGCTTCATCATTACTACCGAGCAGACTGCAGCCAACGATATGAATGTCGAAAATTTCAAGTTCACATCAAGCTCCACACCAGTTGACAAAGTAGCCTTCATTTTCACCGGCCAGGGTGCAGCGTGGCCAACTATGGGAAGAGAGGCAATCAAGCACTTTCCATTGTTTCGTAGTGTTATTCGAAAGCTTGATCTTGTTCTCAGAGGTCTTCAACATCCCCCCAACTTCTCGATTGAACAACAACTGTCCTGCTCCAAGGAGGAGAGTCAATTGCACGACCCGAACGTGGCTCAGGCCACTCTTACTGCCATACAAATTGCCACGGTCGACCTTCTCGCGGCCTGGGGAATCGTACCTGAAGCAACCATCGGTCATTCCGCTGGCGAAATCGCGGCATCTTACGCAGCAGGCCTTGTATCTGCCCCTGCAGCTATTGTTGCAAGTTATTATCGTGGTTTTTGTCTCAGGAGTTTTGGCCCGCCAGGCGGCTCTATGTTGGCAGTTGGGAAGGGCGTTGACGATCTTGACTTATCTAAACTTGGTCCTAATGTCAGCGTTGCATGCGAGAATTCGCCCAACAGTGTGACACTCAGTGGCCCTGCTACTGAGATTGAGAAGGCCAGGGAAATATTTGCTACACAGCAAGTCTTTGCGCGTGAGGTCCGCACTGGCATGGCTTACCATTCGAAGTACATGCAAAACGTTGCCGACCCTATGGCCAACTACATCGATCGCGCCGTAGCTGGTCTAGACAGCCTTGACCATCAGTGGCGTCAGGACCTCAAACCAATGCTGTCCACTGTCACTAACAAGATGTTAAATAGTAGCGATGTTGATGGTCGATACTGGGCTATGAATTTGACAAATCCAGTAAAATTTAACACCGGTCTTTCATTACTTGCCAGTAGTAAAAGTCTCAAGGATGTGCGAGGATTTGTTGAGGTCGGACCTCATTCTGCTCTAGGCGGGCCATTCAAGCAGATATGCCAATTGAACAAGTTGAGCTTCGCCTATGTTCCAACTATCGTGCGCCCCGAAGGTAATGCTGCTATCAGCTTACTGAAGACTGCCGGTCAGCTCTTTGTGGAGGGCTACCCTGTCAATTTGCTAGCGGTCAACAAGTCAGAGCTCAAAGGACTAAGCTCTCCTCGAACAATTGTTGACCTTCCGAGATATCAGTGGAACTACGAGAAGATTTTCTGGGCAGAGCCTCGAGCTAGCTATGAGTATCGCCATCTTACTCATGCTCGGCACGATCTTCTTGGTCGGAGGATTCTCGGCTTGTCAGATAATAATATAGCCTGGCGGAATGTGTTGCGTCTGAAGGATGTGCCATGGCTTGAAGACCACAAGCTTGGTGGATCAATCATCTTTCCATGTGCCGGGCATTTAGCACTAGCTATTGAGGCTGTCCGCCAACGTTGCGACGTAATCGGTCTTGAGTGTATAGGCACTACATTACGAAACGTGAAACTCAAGGAAGCGTTGGTGGTCCCACCAACGGACGCAGGTATTGAGATACAAGTACGATTAACAACATCTTCATCACCCAAAACTGAACAAACATCTTACTCTTTTGCTGTGGAATCCATCAGCAACAATGGCACTTGGACTATCCATTGTACTGGCTCATGCACAGCCCAAACGGTTGACTCGGAACCTCCTAGTAAGAAACATCCCGTCAATTTTGATGATTTGACGCAGCGCCATTCCGGAAAGACATGGAACGAGGCATTTCAACGGGTCGGTTTTGAGTACGGGCGTCAGTTCGGAGCTCTAGATAGAATTCGTACTCACGGCAAGTATGAATGTCAAGCGGGAGGCAAGATCCCTATAGCTACCAAGAGTGGACTGATGAAAGATGAATCTCGATACTTCCTGCACCCGGCTACCGTGGATTCACTTCTACAGCTGATAATAATTGCTATCCACGGAGGAGACTATCAGGAAATGCCATGGGGAGTCATTCCTGTTGGCATCAATGAGGTAACTGTTAGGCAGGCTTGTGAATCAGAAGGTACGGTCGGTGATGCCGTCGCTTGGCTACCTGAAGGTCGCAACGATCTCTCGCGGCGCTTTGTATCTGACGGTAAAATCTTCGGCAATACTGGGGAAGTGGTCTTGGACATTAAGGGTCTACATACCTTGGCCTACGAAGCGGCTCTGCCCCCAAAGAACGAAGCAACGTTGCCTCCCATGCCGTATTCTGGGGTCTCCTGGAAACCAGATCTTGATCATCTTGATTTTACTAATGCTTTCGATCATCTCGACAAAATACAAGCCGTCTCAGCGGTTGTCGCGCTGGTTGAGATGACGAACCACAAGCATCCCCTAAAATCCCTTCTTCTACTGGATGAAGACGGTGAGGTACCTGAGTTGGAGCTACTGAGAAATACATCATTAATCACAGCGATTTCCTCTGTCTCCAACAAGGAAGGTGTTAAGGAAGATTCCAGACTTGCAAAATTATCTATTACAGACGGCCAATTTGCGCTTGAAGCTGTTAATGTTGATGAACAGGATTTCGTCATCTTGGGAACTAAAGAGAGCGCACAACTTCTTGAAACAGGTTCAGCTTCTTTGCTAAGAAAGCATTTGAGCGAAGATGGTCATGCCGTACTTTTATTAGAGTCATCGGAAATGAACAAGGCTCTGCAGATCCTCGATACTTCTGGGTTCAAGAATACTGCTGTGTCCTTTGCCGATAAGACTCTAATATGGAGTAAAACTACAACAAATCTCCGGACAGATGAGTCAGTCTCTGCCGCAGCACCGACTATCGGTCTTGTCTACTCACCAAGGCACTCTGCGTCTCCCGACGGTTTGGCTGTGAATTTAGAGGCATGTGGAATCCCGGTAACTATTCAAACGCTGAAGGATTATATCAATGCGGGGACTAGTAACAAACCTATTGTACTCTTCAATCCCAATGCCAACCTCATCACAGCGGCCGACTCTGAGACCTTCGAGCATCTCAAAAAACTCCTTGGAACTAGTTCACCTATTCTTTGGCTGACAACAGGCGTGAATCAGGGCCAGAATCCATCTGCTTCAACAGTTTCTGGCCTCCTTCGCGTTCTACGAGAGGAAAACAAAACGTCGATTGCATCTGTCCTGGACTACGACACAAATACCACTCTCAAATCTCTTGCGACAGCCATTATTTCTATTATTGCTCCTGGAAGTCGTCCTCGATCTTCTGAGTCGGAATATTGGCTTCACAACGGTCTCATCCATGTGAGTCGAGTGGTTCCCCACAGCAGCTTAAACACACGCATGATCGGATCTGCAACCAGGGACAAGTCAACCCAGCGCTTACTCAAACGAGGGGAATACCTCCAAGGTGTACCGAAGTTCAGAACGCTGATATTCAGCGGAAATTACCGCTTGCAACAATCTCAAATTCGCGTCGGCGAGGTGGACATTCAGGTTGAAGCGCTTGAATTCCAGAAGAAGGACATGCAATCTCCTCCCTCAGGTCCACGACTCGTTTACGGCACGGTTATTGAGGTTGGCTCTGATGTTGAGCAGAATCTCAAGAACAAACCGATTATTGCGTATACTAGCAGTGCTTATGATACAATTGTCAGAGTTCAGGCTACTGCCGCTGTAGAATTGTCGGCTGTGCCTGAAGACGTGACTAAACTAATTCGATCTGTACCCGCAATCATGCAAGCGTTAAGTGCTCTCCAAGCTGCGTCGGTTTCTGCACAGAAAACCGTGTTCCTCATGCCTTCATCGGGTGCTTTGACGATTTCAATGATAGAAATCTGCAGGTCACTTGGATTCCAGCTAGTCATCATTCAAGATAACGCCAAATCTCAAGCTGTGGAACACTTGGCTATCTTGCACAGCACCGATCTTGAGAGCATCAATCAAGCTTTGAGGAAAGCAGGGTCTGCTGGTGTTGTAGTTGTTGAGGATTTCTCGAATCTGAGTCAGTGCATCTGGAAGATCATCCCAGCAGGTGCTACTTTTGTCGTATCAGGCCCAGCGTCAGACATTGCACTTGAAGTTGCACCCAGCACTGCACCATTCAATCGCGGAGCTCGTTTCATCGTGACAAATATGGCTTCCAGTCTTGCGCTTGATCCGACAGTAGTAGGTAGAAACCTGCAGACAGCGATCGCCATTGCCGAGCAAGAAAACAGCGATATCGGCGAGAATTCAATGGTTACTCTGAATCATCTTGTAGCACCGAGTGAGACACTACCAGATGCATCAGTTCTGACTTTCAATTACGAAAAGGATACAATCAATGTTGTCAACTCGGAGTTTTCGATCCGCTTCTCATCTGAAGATGCTTACCTTCTTGTTGGCTGCTTGGGTGGATTGGGTCGAAGTCTAACGACCTGGATGGTGGAACGAGGAGCCAAGCATCTTATTTTTATTTCTCGATCAGGCGCAGTTAAGCCGGCCGCCGCCAAACTCATCGAAGATATAAAGGCTGCAGGTGCTCGACCGCGAGTATTCAGAGGCGACGCGACCAATGTATCGGACATCAAAAAAGCCATTGATGCCGTAACAAAGGGTGACGGAGCGAGAAAAATCAAAGGTGTGGTCCATGCAGCCATGGTCTTGAACGACGTAATGTTCCATAACATGACTCTAGACATGTGGAATGATACACTCTCGCCCAAGATTGATGGAGCGCTGGCACTTCATGAAGCGCTAGCTTCGAACGGCATTGATGCAGACCTTGACTTCTTTGTCATGACTTCGTCCATCTCGGCCACAGCCGGACCTCCCGGTCAGACCAACTATGCAGCTGCCAATTCATTCTTGGATAATATTGCCTGGAGCCGTAACTTGGCCGGAAAGCCTGCGACTTCTTTGGCCCTGCCCATGATAATGGGTGTAGGTGTCATTGCTGAAAAGGAGAGTCAAGCTGCGGAGGCTCTAGTAACGCGTCGAGGGCTATATGGTGACAATGAACGAGAAATGTTGCGAGGCTTCGGTGCAGCCATGTCGCAACCGAGGCCAAGCTTAGGTTCAGAATCACTAACTCAAGCCAATGCGTCTATTATTATGGGACTGGATCCTACTAAGATTGCAAAATCAATGCATGCAGCCCAGGAGACTGAAAACTCAGATATTGACTGGTTCTCTCTTGATCGTTTCTCAGAAATCAGAGCTCTGTCAGAGCTGCCTCGCGGAGGCTCCTCCAGTTCTGGTAATAAAAAATCCAGCAATGGTGCCAGCTTTGTTGAACAGCTATCGAATTTGCACGCCAAACACGCTGATCCAGCTGTAGCATTGGAATTTACAGCTCGTCACATCATGGCTAAATGCAGCACAATCTTAATGATTCCCATTGAATCAATGGAGTTTGACGGCAAATCTCCAGGCGCTTACGGGTTGGATAGTATGATTGGCGTTGAGCTTCGGAACTGGTTGTTCAAGGAGCTGGGTCTTAACATCGCCTTCCAAGATCTGCTAGCAACTACCTTGACATTCCGAGCATTGGCAGCTAAAGTATTGGAAGTGCACAAGATTGTAGTCTGAAGTTTATAAATATTCCAAATAGAACCGTCCATTCAACAGATTGGTGGAGGATTGGAGGCTTCTTGTCTCCTGAGACGTATATTTGGTTTTTATTTATCTAACACTGAATATTGCAGACCATACGAAGCACTGTTTTTGTGTATACATCGAATACTACGAATCTGAACATTATAGTCATTCTCGAAATCGGTGTTACGGGCCAGTCCCGCCTTATTGTCAGAGAATCAAGAAACCACAGCCCATGAAGCCATTAGATAGCGTTACATAGTAATCGTGCCAAGCCGCCCTCCAACACCGCTCCCGGTTGTTAGTGCTCACCAGTCAAAACGTAATTTTCAGTCAAAACGTAAATTCTATGAATATGACAATAGAAATGGCATTTTTACAACACATTAGGGGTAGAATCTAACCAAAACCAAGAGCTCTCCATAGCAGAAGTCTGCGGAGGTAAATCCGGCTCAAAAGCAGCAAATAAATTGGTAGGATCGGCCAATTCTTGCGCTCTCTGCTTCGCACGTTCTATCCGCCGTTTCTTGTAAAGTAACTCTCGGTGAAGAGTCGGGTGCCAAGGATCGTGGGCAGTAGTAGATATATCAGTTGTACGTTCCTCTTTGGGGATTGATGGATTCTCGATAGAGCGTTCTCAACGTTCTTGTTCTCTCTGTCTGTTCAATCTATCTAAGGGAAACTATCTCAGGGGGTGAGGTTTCATATCCCATAGGTAGCGCCGTTCATAACTCAGGGGAAAATGGTTTCATAACTCATTCCTAGCTGTAGCCCGTCTCTTATAGATTTTCTGTAAGTATTATTTGATAGGAATATTCTTCTTATTCTAAATTATATCTGTCGGTCCATGAGCGTGATCCGCTGTCGGATAATATGTTGATCCGAAGGATCCTACTCCGGCGGATCTGTATGTGCTTTGTATGGATTGCTCCGCCTTACTATGGGCCTAGCAACCTTTGTTATATGTGTTTTATGATCTAGGAATAGCTTTATATTTTTGATCTTATGTCTTACTTTTTATATATTATTAGACCTCTAGTCTTTGAATAAATATAGAAAGAAGCTTTTATTTAGTTATAAATAAAAGCTCTATTCTCTAATAATTAGTTTTAGGACTAAGTTATTAATTTAAAATTATTTTATATAATATTAATCTAGCTTTATTTCTAGGCTTATTAAATTAGTCTTATATTAATTCTATTTTTGTGTATAGAACTATATAGAATTAATATTAATTAGTAAAGTCTATAGATTAATAAAATTTTACTATTAAATTTTAATATTATAAGATTATTTTTATATATTATTCAAAATACTTATAGTAAGAAATAATAGTTATATTAAGATCTTTTTAAATTATTAATTCTTATTATATCTTTTTCTATAGTGTATTAATCTATATATTATTTTTAAATATATATAAGCTCTTAATTAAATCTTATATATTTTTTAAATTATTACTATCTTCTTATATAGATTAGAAATCTATTTTAATTCTTATATTCTTATTAATCTTCTTATTATTCTATTTTTTTAATCTAATATTTATTTATTTTTATTTTTACTTTTTATAATTCTTTTTTTATAAAATTTTTTATAAGTTTTTTTAATTTATATTTTTTTTCTTATAAATTATTATTTAATGCTATAATTTATATTATAATAATATCTAGGTAATACTCTAACTTCTAAGAATCTCTAGATTAATTTTTAGAATTTGATATAGAAGAGTTCTATGAATTTATTAAATCTTAGAGATATTAATATTCTTAGTAATCTATTTAATAATATACTTAGTAGTCTACTTAGTAACCTATTTAATAATAAAATCTAATAATATTTTCTATATTCTTTAATCTATTAGATAAGACAATCTAAGAACTTGCTATATATATTATTATAAAAACTAATAAATATTAGGATATTATTGACTATAAATTATAGTATATAATATATAAAGACTTTTATAATTAGAATTATATTTTACTTTAATAAATATCTATAGTTATCTTAATCTAATTTAAATAACTAATTTATTATAATAGAATCTATTTAGATATTAAGATTTATTTTATTAATATTATTATTGCTATATTCTCTAGTAAAATATTAGTATGGATAGAAAAAGCTATTATTAAGTTATTAATCTATAATAAAGAAATTATATTATTATTCTTATAAATCTAATATAGATATTTTTTTTTAGAAGAAGTACTGAAAGAAGGATTTATTGTGACGGTCGTAGGCTTTGCGAGTTGAGCCTGCCTCATTCCGGCACCGTCATGCGGCCTCCAAGCCTTAACCCTAGCTATTATCTACAATGGGATATTCCTTTGTTGCTATATCTTCCTAATTAGACACTGCTATTAAGTCTATATATTATAAAAGAAACTATAATAAACTCTTATATAAAGCCTTTTTTCTTCTTTCTTTTATATATTTAGTTTTATATTAATAAAGCTACTTTAAAATTTAGAAATAAGTAAATATTATATTAAATTAAATATTCTTTTTCTTTTTTTTTTATTATTCTTTTAACTAATACTTAAATCCCTAAGGCTATTATTATAATATATATAAATAAAATAAGTTATTTATTTTTTATTACTTTTTATTGAATTTTATTAAGAATAAAGACTAAAATAGCTAGACTAATTACTTTTAATAATTAAAAGAATAATAATACTATATAAAAATCTACCTATAAGTAGAGCAAGCCTATTAAGAATAATTAAATAGATAAATATAAGAAATAATATCTTATATTTAACTTTAAAAACCTAGTATAGTTAGAGGACTTAGAAATTAATAATTAAATAGAAAATCTTAATCTATAAGACTTTATTAAATTAGCTAGATATAATCCTAGAATACTATATAAGATTATAATAAAGTATTAGATTAATAAATCTAATAATTTCTAATATTCTATTAATAAGTTAAAGAAATTGTACAAATAAAAAATATAGACTAAAAATAAAATATTAAATCTATTTATTAATAAGTGAGATAAGCTATAATAAACTTTTAAATAAATAATAATCTATTTTATCTTTATATTAAATATTAGATTAGTACTATCTAGTTATAAAGAATTAAAAATCTCTAATAATAAGAAGCTATAGAATAAATAAAATCCTTATTATAAATTATAGAAGATTAATATATAAGAAAAGATATACTTTAATATACTAGTATAATACACTAGAATCATAAATCTTCTATATTAAGTCTATATATAAGAGTGACTTAGTAGATCATCTTATAATATAGATATATAATAATACTATTAATCTATATCTTAATACTAATAATATATTTAAATACTTAGATATAGTTTATCTAGATATAAACTATAAGATTAATATTAAAGCTAATTTCTACTAGCTTATATAAAAGATAATATATTTTTAAGTTTTTTTTTTAAAGTTTAATCTACTTACTTTAGATACTAAAAAGACTTAATCTAAATAAAAAAAAAAACTATATTATAAGCTTAATCTTAAAATAAAATATATTATAATATAAAAAGCTAATAATACTATTTATTTTTATAATAACTTTATTAAAAAGTATAATCTAATAGCAAATTATTTAAAGCAAATCACTTATAAAAAAAAGAGTTTAGCTAAGAAAACTAAGAATATAAAACTTCTAAAAATAAAAAACTAATAAACTAATAACTAAATATAAAGATAAAAGTAGTATTATAAAAATATCTAAAATCTTATTATTAGAAGAAGAATTTAAGAAATTAAAGAATAAATATTTATATTTTAATTATAAATAATCTAGTTATTTTAATTATAATTACCCTTTATATAAGAAATCTATTATTAATATTAAAAGTATTAAAGAGTTAAAGACTTCTATTAACTAGAAAAATAATAAGATCTAGAAAAAGACTTTTTTTTAAACTAGAATAATATAGATTATTAAGCTTTAGATTTATCTAGATTATTAAATAATAATAAAGAGAGTTTTACTATATTAATTTAACTAATAAAGAATTTATTATTAATTATATTTAAAATATTAATTAATATTAAAATAAATAGACTAGTTTTTATTAATATTTACCTAGCTAGATTATTAATAAAGTATTTCTAGATTATATTTATTATATTAGATAGTCCTTTAAAGATTAAAGATTTTAATAAAGTTAAAATATAATTAATTAAATAAGCCTTTATCTTTTATCTCTTAATAAATAAATAATAATAAATAAATCTATTTTTCTTAATAACTAACTTAGAAAAGCATAAAATAATTTTTAAAAAAAAATAATTAATAGAAAATAAAGTTTTATTTAATTATTATTAATAACGCCTCTTATAGCTAGAAAAATAATTATTAAAAAAAAAGCTTATTAGTAGGCACTTTTTAAACTATTCTAAAACTATTTTAAAAAGATCTAAAATTAATAAATCTTATTAAAAGAATATTATAAGAAGAGATTAACTATAGATAAAAATAGAATTAGTTTAAAATTATTCTTATATTCTATATATAGAACTATTCTCACTATCTATTATATATAAGTATAATTATAAGAAGAATTATAAAGCCTTATTAATATATATAGACTAAGAGCTATATAGAGCTTATATCTAATTTTTAAAATTAGAATAAAAAAAGAAATCAGTCTCTTTATTATCTAAAAAAATTAGTAAAAAAGTATAAAGAAAGCTATTAAATTAAATATTACTTTAATAGATATTATTAGATTCTTATAATATATCTACTAATAAGATATTAAACTCTATATAATAAGTCTTTATAAGATTAATAAAAAGATTAATAAATTAAAGAATCCTATAGATTTAAATAATCTAGATATTAAAGGAATTAGAGAGCAACTACTAGAATATTATTAGAAGTATATAGATATTTTCTAGAAATTAAAATCTAATAAATTATTATTTTATAAGTCTTATAATTATAAAATTAAACTAGTTAAAGAAAAAGATCTAGGTTATAATTTAATTTATTATCTTAATAAAAAAGAATTAGAAGCTATAAAAAAATATATTATTAATAATTTTAATAAAAAGTTTATTATAGTTAATTAAGTATTATTTATTTCTTTAATTCTTATAATAAAGAAGTTAGAAGATAATCTTTATTTTTATATTAACTATTATAAACTTAACTCTATTATAAAAAAGATTAATACCTATTACTATTAATTAATAAAATATTTAAAAGATTAAGTAAAGCTTATATATTTATAAAGTTTAATATATAATAGGATTTCTACTAAATCTATATATACTAGGAATTAAAGAATTTGGATAGCCGGAACACGAGTTTCAGCACTTTTTGAAAAACAGCACTTTTAACCTCTTTTAGAGGGCCTTATAGGCTTCTTAAGCCTGAAAAACTATTATAGAGACCTCTTAAAGCCTTCTAGAGCCCTAAATTATTCTAATATAGATAGAGGATAGAGTAGAGGCTATTAATAGCTATTTATTCTAAATATTAAAAAATCTAGTTTTTAAAATATTATTATAGTTTCTAAAGTAATTATAAGATAGTAAAGACTCTTCTAAATTAAATAACTAGCTTAATAAAGAGCTTTAGATAATATTAAAGAATTATATAGTCTTTTAATTCTTTAAAAGAAGTCTAGAATACTAGATTTTCTAAAAGATTTTAAATATCTAATTCTAGCCTAAATCTAGTATTAATATTACTAATAAATTAAGCTTTATAGAGGATAACTTTTAAAAATATATTTATTAGAATTTAATAGATAATAATATCTAACTAGAGATCTTAAACTAGATTAAGAATTATATTATAAAGATAATAAAGCTACTCTAAGTATATCTAGAGAACTAGAAGTAGATTATTAAAAGCTAGATAGATCTAATATAAATTCTTATTATCTAAATTATTATTTTAGAGAATATTAATTAATCTTTAAAAGCTTATAGATTTCTACTAAATAGAGTCTCTATACTAGAGGATATTAGAGCTAGTAAATTATTATTAAGTCTTAATATTAGAATAGAACTAGAGTCTATTTAAAAAAATCTAATATCTATTAATTTAGACTTAGTAGTAAATTTAAATTAATTTTAATATTAAGATTTAAGAGATTATTAAAAATATATTATAATAGGGTTTAAAGACCCTAGAATAATCTCTAGAAACTTAAAAAAGGAAGCTAGATAATACTAAAAATTTTTAAAATAAGGATCTAGATTATAGATCTTAATAGTAGATAATATATAATAAATTAATATAAAGAGATAGAAAATAGTAGTATATAATAAAAAATAGCTATATTAAAAACTATTAATATACTAAAGCTATAGTAAATAAAGCCTATAAGTATTTAAAATAAGAAGAAATAATACTTAATTTTTAAATACTAATAGCTAGTAATTATAATAAGATAGAATATCTAAGATATTCTCTTATAAATTAATTATATACTTAATAGTATTAAACTACCTATTTTTTAAAAAATAATAGATATAGAATATATAATCTTAAGATATTTTATAATGATTATAAAGAAGAATATTTTTAATAAAATCTTTATTTTTATCTATAATAATCTACTTCTTAATATTATAAGATAGATTAACCTAGTAATTATCTTAATAGAGATTAATAAATAATAATAATAGATTAAGATATATAAAATCTCTATCTAGTATTATATAAATAGTATTAATAAGCTAAAGCTAGTTTAAAAAAAGATTAAGCTAGATATATTAATCTAATTTAAGTAAAACTCTAGCTAGTTTAAAAGCTTTAAAGCTCTAAGAGTTAAAAAATAAAACTTTATAATAATAATAATTATAATAAGCTTTTATAAGAAAGTTTAAAAATTTTTTAAAAATAGATTATACTTTAGAGGCTATTACTATAAGATTAAAATCTATTTAAAGCTTAGTTTTAAAAGTATATATATATATTATTATAAGATTAGATACTTTAATTATTAAGAATATAAGAATTATTTTTATAAATATACTATCTATATTAGAGATTATAAGGCTATTAATTATATTTATAATATTACTAGATATAGTACTAGGCTTACTAAAATATATATATATTATAATTAGATATATTAATTATAGTAAAATCTATATAGCTATCTCCCCTAAGTATTCTAAGATAAAGTAGATTAAAAAGTAAGCTATTTACTAGATAAAAAACTATATATTTAAATACTTAATTCTAAGTTTCTAGAGATTTAGAGTAGTAGTTTTAATTTTTATTAAATCTTTAGAATCTTTAAGACCTCTAAAGTCTTTAGAATTAATATAGAAAAAGATTTTAGATTTTTTAAAATAGCTAGAAATAGATATAAATAAAAAGTAAAATTATTAATAATAATTAATCTTAATTATTTAAGAAGTATTTATAAGTTAGAGATTATATTAATATTATAATATAATTATATTTATACTAGTATAGTAGTATATATAGTATTAGAAATAATTTTAAAAATTAAAATAAGAATAGTTTATCTCTAAAAGTCTTTAATAAATAAATATAATATTAATTATTTAGAATTTATACTTTATTAATTTAAAAACCTCTAAGAATATATCTAAATAGTAATAATAATTAGAAAGAATATAATAAATAGAATAATAATAAATATTTATATAGATCTAGTTAATTATCCCTATTTTATAATAATAGATATAATAGAAAAAGAAAAAAAATCTAGATAATAAATTACTATAATAATTAGCTAGAGGCTTTATATATATATAGAGATAAATTAATATAGTAAAAAGCTTTTATTAATATAGATTAGAGTCTAATTTTTAGAGAATAATATTTAATTTTTAAAGATTTTAATACTTATAGCTTATATAAAATATCTTAATTATAATTAAAGAGAATATAGGCCTTTTAAAAAATCTTATCTATTAATATAATCTATATATTAATAATAATATAGATATATTTATAAGGTTTTATAAGATAGAGATCTCTAGAGATAGCTTTAAGAATATAAGAGTATTTAATAAATTAATTATTAATTTTATAATAAATAATCTAGCTCTAGGTCTTTTAGTCTATTACAAGATAGAAGTAAAGAGTCTTATTATATTAGATTATAAGATTATATAAGCCTCTTAAGAATCTTCTAAAAAAGAAGAAGCTAAAACTAAAAGAATTAGAGTTATTAAATAGTTTATAAATATTTTTATAAAGAATAAAAAAGTAATAAAAATAGTTATAAATATTTAAAAAAAATTTATTAAAATCTAACTAAGCCTAACTAATATCTATATATTAAAAGATATAGAGAAGAAGATAAAATAGATTAAATAAGCTTTTATTAAGATATTATAAAAATATACTAAAAGAATCTAGCTTTATATATATTTTAAATATTAGTAGGATCTTATTATATTAAAAACTTATAAGATTTATTTAAAGATTTATAAGATCTTTTAAGCTAGAGAGCTTAATAAGAAGAAATATTAAGAAATCTATAAAATCTATTATACTATAATTAAAAGGATTAAAAAAGAATATTAAAAAATCTTTTTATAAAGTATAGATAAAAGCTTATTAAAAAAATAAAAATAATATTAAATAATACTCTACTATATAAAACTAGTAAATAAGAGTATTATACTAGTCTTAATTAATCTAGAATCTAAGAGAGTAATAAAGGCTATATTTAAAAAAAAATATATTTTTTAAAAAGTAAGTCTTTTTATAAATATTAGAATAAGACTTTAGAAAAGCTATTTAGTTTAGAATAGCTTTTTTAATTTTTAATAATATTTATAAGCTAGTAGATAAAACTTTAATAAAAAATATTTTTTTAATTAAAGAATAAAAAAAGCTTTAGATATAGATTTATTTAATTTTTAAGCTATTTAGACCCTTTAATATCTTAATTAAATCTAGATTATAATTTTAATAAGATAATATCTTAAGCTTAAAGCTTATTCTATAATCTAGAAAACTATTAAAAGATTTTTCTTTAAAAGTCTAATAAGACTTTATATATAATAGTAAAAGCCTACTAAGTAATTAATTTATTAAAATATTTAAGTAAAGTAATAGAAAAACTAATAATAGAATTAATTATAAAATTTATAGAGGTCTAAAGGCTCTTCTATAAAAATTAATTTAATAAATATTATTAATATAGTATAATAAATACTATAATATATCTAATAGAGAAGATTAAAAAAGCTTAAAAAAAATAAGCTTAGAATATATCTATTTATAGATATTAAAGATATTTTTAATTATATAGTTCTAAGTAAGCTTATAAGTAGTTTTATAAATATAAGATTAGATAGGGATCTTATATATTAGATAGTCTTATTTATATTAAATTAATAAATCTTATTAATAATTAATAGATATATAGATAAAGAAGCTTTTATAAGATTAGATCTATCTTAGAATTTTCTAGTATTATTAATTCTCTTTATATATATATATACCTATTAGTGAGTGTCATAGAGAGATTAATTCTAGAAATAAAAAACTATTCTTTATAGATAACTAGAGGCTAGTAATAATAGCTAGCTTAATAAAGAAAATTTATAAGATTTTATAATATATTATTAAAATAGTAATTAAATAAAGATAAAGAATAAAATATAATTTAATTCTAATAAAATTAAAACTATTTTTTTTATATAATAGTAAGAGGACTGCTATAAATATAATTTTAAAAATATAAAGATTTTATTAAAGATTTATAGATTTATATTAAGCTTAATATAATCTATTAATTAAATATAATTCTTAATAAATAACTAATCTTATAAAACTACTATTAAATCTATCTATAAAAGATCTAGAGTATTAAAATAAAGCTTTATATAATCTATTAGACTAATAGCTTTATTTTAGAGTTTATATAAAGACTATAGAAAGCTACTATATAAATCTAAATCTTATAGAGATTAGAATTATAATAGTAGAGCTAAAAGATCTAGATTAAAACTTTATAATATTTTATAAACTATTAAATAAAAGCTATTATAAATATATTTTTAAAAATACTAATTAGGGCTTTAATCTATAAAATAGTTTTAGAATTAATAATAGCTTTACTAGATATAAAAAAGATCTAATATATTATAAAGCTATTAGATCTATTAGAAATATATCTAATAATTCTACTACTCTTAATAATATTTAGATATAAGAATACCCATATTTAACTAAAAGAATAACTTCTAGAGAATTAAGAATAGATTTAGAATAATAGTAAAATATCTAAAAAGATTAGCTAAAAACTAGTTAAATATCTAGTCTAATATCTAATTAAGAATCTATTAGATAATATAAAAAGAACTATATAATATAATATAAAAATCTTTTTAGATTTAATATAAATGCTTAATATTAAATAAGCTTTAAAAAAGTAAAAAATAATGCTTAAAGACTACTCTATAGTTAAATAACTCTAAATAAAAAATAGATATATAAAAGCTAGTATAGCTTTATAAATAGTATTAAAAAGCTCTTAAAAGAGCTTAAAAATATCTATAAAAATTAGATATAAGATATTTAATATAAAGTTAATAGGAATAGCTTTAATATTAAAATAAATACTAAAAAAATAGCTTTTAAGATTAATCTATATTCTATTAAATATCTAAAATATTATTAACTATTTCTAAATATCTTAGCTAGGCTCTAAGCAAGCTCTAATACTTAAAGCTTATAAAATAATCTTCTAATTAGCTAATAATAATAGATTAATAATAATCTAATAGATACTAGGCCACTAAAAGATAAAAAAAATAAATAAATAAATTAAACTATTAAAAAAACTATTAATAAGTTTAAAAGATCTAGTTTTAAAGATCTATTATTAATCTATATTAGATAAATATATACTAAAGTAAGAAAAAAAATAATAAAGATTAAGCTTATATAAATATAATTTAAAAGGCTTATAAGCTTAAGAAAATCTATAGAATATCTAAAAACTAAAGACTAGATAAGATAATAATAAAAATACTAAAATACTTAATAAATTATTATTATTAAATAAAGACTAGCTATATCCTTATAAATACCTATTTATACTAAATTAAGGCCTAAAGCTCTTTTAAATATAGAATCTATAAAAAGCTTAGAGAGACTATTTTCTATATTTTTTTAAATACTAAAAATACTAAAGACCTTAAAAAAAGCTATATAAAAATTTAATTAATACTAGAATATCTCTATTAACTATAGTTAAAAATACTCTAGAGATAAGACTTTTTAATAAATTTAAAGCTATTATAGCACTACTATAATTTATAATAATAATAAATCTATTTTAGAATAAAAGTAAGCTATTAAAGAAGTAAATTTAAAAGATTATTAAAAATAAAAAATCCTATAAGAATAAAAAGATATAAAAATAGATAAAAAATAAATATTCTTAATCTTTTAAAAAAGAATTAAGAATATTTAGATATAAGAAGATATAAAAGATCTTTATAAATATAAGAAATCTATAAATAAGTCTAAAAATCTCTAATAAATAAGCTAGATAAAGATAAGATCTAAGCCTAAAACTATAAAACACTTAAGACTATTAGAGGCTATAGCCTCTAAGGCCTCTAGAGCTATAGAGCCTAGCCAAGGCTTCTACCAAGTCTATCATAGCCTATAAGACTCCATATAGACTTTAAATATGATTAATAATAATAATAATTAAAGAATTTAATAATATTCTAATACTAATATAGTATCTTTAAATATAAAATTATATCTTTTAGAGTTATTAATAGACTAGTAACTTTCTAATAATTAATTAATAATATCTTTATAGACTATTTTAATGACTTTTTAATTATATTTATTAATAATCTACTAATCTATAGTGATAATAAACTAGAGTATAAAGCTTATATAAAGAAGATTTTAAAATAATTATATAAAATAGATCTCTAAGTAGCTATTTATAAGTATAAATTTTATATTATTATAATTAAATATCTAGGATTTATTATTATATTAGATAGAATCAAGATAGATCTTTCTAAGATTAAGATAGTAATTATATAGACTATTTTTACTATTATTTAAAATATATAATTATTTCTTAGATTTTATAACTTCTATAGAAAGTTTATAGAAGCTTATAATTAAATAATAATATTATTATATTAATTAATATAAATAGATATAATATTTATATAGAGTTTAATCTATTAAGAAGTCTTTAATTAATTAAAAATAATACTTATTAATATATCTATTCTATTCTACTACTAGCTAGAGCTTTCTATATACATAAAGACTAATACTTTTAATAATATAATTACTAAAGTATTAACTTAGTTATAAAAAAATAATAAATAATATCCTATAGCTTATTATTTATATATAATATCTTTAGTAGAGTTTAATTATATTATTTATAATAAGGAAATATTAGCTATTATTAAAATACTAAAAAAATAGAGATTAGAGCTAATTAATCTATAATATAAAAACTAATTTAAGATTCTTTCTAATTATAAAGCTCTAGAATACTTTATAACTATAAAAAAGCTTAATACTTATTAAATTAGATAATATAAATTTCTTTAAGATTATTATTTTATTCTTAAGTATTATTCTAGGAAAATAAATATTCTAATAGATATATTAATCTATTATAAAAGTATTATTTTAAAAAGAATTTAGATTATTAAAATTAAATACTACTTTTACTAGATATTCTAGACCCCTAGATTATTAAGAAATTAAAGTAAATAGAGATATTTATAATTTATAAATCTATTAGTATTATATTAAAACTAATATAAATTAATTAGAAAGTAGCTAGAATAAAATATTATTATAATTAATTAAGATTTAATTTAAAGTAGAATATAATAAAAGACTAGCTTTTTTATAATAATTAACTATATATCTTAGATAATAATAATCTTTAAATAAGATTATTAGATAAAATTTACTATTAATTATCTATAGCTTATCTAGAAAAAACTAAGATAAGAATTCTTATTAAAAAATACTTTTATTAAAAGATTTAAAATAAAATATTAATTAATATATTAATAACTATATAACTTATAAAAGAATTAATATAAGATATAATCTATTTTTAAATCTATTATAACTTTTATCTATATTATTTTATCTTTAATAATATATCTTTATAGATTTTATAATATATTCCTTAGATAAGAATGATTATAATATAATTTTTATAATAGTTAATTATTTTAATAAGATTCCTATATCTATTCTATATTATAAGTTAGTTATAGTATAAGATCTTATAGCATTCTAGATAAAATATTTATATTAATATATAAAAGTACTAGATATTATTATATCTAATTAAAATCTATAGTTTATTTCTAAATTCTAGAGAGAGATTTATTAAATATTAAATATTATAATAATACTATTAATAGCAGATTATATATAAATAAATAAATAAATAAAATAGTGAATTAGTATCTTTTATAATAATTTTATCTTTATATTAATTATTTTTAAAATAACTAATCTAATTAACTTCTAATTATTGATTTTATAGTGTTTATATTTTTATAAAAGATAATAGGCTTATCTCTATTTATAATTAAAAAAAAGCTTTTAACTATATATTATTTAATTAGAAGAAGCTAGAGTTAGTATAATATTTTATTATTAATAAATAAAAAGAATATATTTAGATTAGTTATATATATAAGATTTAGAAATTTACTAAAGATAATATTTTATTATTATAATAGTAATAGAAAATATAGATAAATAAGTATTAGTAAGAAATAGATTTTAATATTAAAAATAAAATTTTTATTATAAATTAGAATTAAAATATAGGCTATTTTAATTAGAAATTTAATTATTAAATAATTAATCTCTTTACTATTACTATTAAAATTAGATATTTTTTTAAACTAGATTTATTTTTGAAATTAAATATATATTTAGTATTCTCTTTAGATAAGCTTTATCTTATATCTTATATAAAGTTTCTATCTAGTTAGATACTTAATCTATTACTACTAATGATTATTAATAGAGAATAGAAATAAAAAATAGATAAAATTTTAGATTCTTAGATCTATTAGAAGAAGCTATATTATTATATAATAATTAGATTATAATCTAGACCTTATATAATATCTTATTAAGAATTTTAAGTATATATTAAAATAGCTTTATAATTTTTATAATAAATATTTAAATAAGAATAAATTTTTATTTTTATTATAATAATAACTTTATAAAGGAGGTATATTAAGTACTTAAAAATAAGTA
The DNA here is from genome assembly GCA_004299765.1 of Talaromyces funiculosus. Lineage (NCBI taxonomy): Eukaryota > Fungi > Ascomycota > Eurotiomycetes > Eurotiales > Trichocomaceae > Talaromyces > Talaromyces funiculosus. The sequence goes on from CP036242.1 coordinate 61,476, forward strand.
TTTATTAGAAGAAAAGAATAATATAATAGTTATAAGCTTTATAAATTAAGTTTATTTTATTCTAGTATTATTATATAGCTTTTAAGCCCTAATCCTAGCTATTATTTATAATAGGATATTCTTTTATTATTATATTTTTCTGATTAAACACTACTATTGAGCCTATATATTATAAAAGAAGCTATAGTAAGCTCTTGTATAGAGTCTTCCTTCTTCTTCTTTCTATATGCTTAGTTTTATGTTGATAGAGCTACCCTAGAGTTTAGGAATGAGCAAGTGTCATCTTTATAATAAAGATATTAAAGATAGAATATATTAATAATACTAAAAGAAAGCCCTCTTATATAATAATAATTTATTCTAAATTAATCTATTGTTAATTAAGCTTAGCTGATAATAACCCTAGTATCTATATTTCTAATATAAACTATACCTAAGATATTATTTAATATAAATCTTACTATATCTCTCAATCCTCAACTATATTAATAATTAGATATAAATTTGGGATAATATAGAAATAAAAAGAAATAGATATTAATTTCTATTATATAACTAATAAAGCTTTATATAGATAAGTTAAAATATTTAGAATTTAAAGATATATTTAATTAGAAATATTAAATCTTTTTTAATTTATATTAATAGGTAGGAGTCTTTATAATAATCTATATATAGAATTACTTTTTTTATTATATTTAAGAGATCTACTCTATTCTATTACTACTCTATATATTTATACTAGAAAGTAAATAATATTAAACTAAATCTTAGTTTAAAAAGCTACTTTAAAGAAATTAAATAGTAATAAACTAAATAATAAGAATAATTATAAATCTTACTATAATATATAATTAATAATAAGAAGAATACTAGAAAATCTATTTATAATTATCTTAAAATTATATTATAAAAGATTTAATAAATCTATTATTTCTTACTAAATAATCTTTATAATAATATAATATATTATCTTAAGCTTATTAAAGCTACTTGTCGCCGGCGGATAGCGTGGTGGTCAAACACGCTGTCCTAGCAGGGCCTGCCTCCACACTGCGCGGGTAAAGCCTCGCCACCTTTACCCCCCCATCAACGTGGGCCTCGTGGGTTCAAATCCCGCAGCCAGCACCCAAAAATATTTAACCAACTGTCGCGGCCCCTACCACAAAGAAATAAAGGCTCAACCCTAGTCCTCTCCCTAGGGTTAAGCCCTAATTTATATAAAAAAGCAAGGGCCTAACCCTAGTTACCTCCCTAAGATTAGGCCCTAATAAATCTCTATCCCTGCCCCTACCTCTATTATATCCCTCTGTTAAAGTCCTTAGTAAGAAGGCAATACCTAAAATATAAGACACTATTCCCATTAAGGGATAGCGCCGAAGGGTATAAGACATATATAACATCATATTATACCGAGATCTAAGCCCCAAAATCTTATATATATATTAAAACAAGTTTGTAATCGTGCTGACTAAGCGAAAAGTCAGTCAGATGATCTGCCGTGTACATCATTGCCATCCGTCATAGCCAGTAGGCTCCATATGGATGTAAAACTTGAATAAATCAAAATCAAAAGTTTATAAATTTAAAAAAGCTTATAGAATATCTAAAGATTAAAAACTAGATAAAATAATAATAAAAATATTAAAATATTTAATAAATTATTATTATTAAATAAAAATTAATTATATCTTTATAAATATTTATTTATATTAAATTAAAGCCTAAGATTTCATTAAATATAGAATTTATAAAAAGCTTAAAAAGATTATTTTCTATATTTTTTTTAAATATTAAAGATACTAAGAGCCTTAAAAAAACTATATAAAAATTTAATTAATATTAGAATACTTTTATTAACTATAACTAAGAATATCTAAAAATAAAATTTTTTAATAAGTTTAAAGCTATTATAGTATTATTATAATTTATAATAATAATAAATTTATTTTAAAATAAGAAATAGGCTATTAGAAAAATAAATTTAAAAGATTATTAAAATAAAAAATCCTATAAGAATAAAAAATATAAAAAATAAATAAAAAATAAATATCTTTAATTTTTTAAAAAAGAATTAAAAATATCTAGATATAAGAAGATATAAAAAACTTTTATAGATATAAAAAATTTATAAATAAGTTTAAAAGCCTTTAGTAAATAAGCTAGATAAAAATAAAATCTAAACTTAAAACTATAAAATACTTAAAACTATTAAAGACTATAGCTTATAAGATCTTTAGAGTCTTAGGGCCTAGCTAAAGCTTTTACTAAGTTTATCATAGTCTATAAGGCTCTATATAGACTTTAAATATGATTAATAATAATAATAATAATAATAGCTATAAATAATTAATATTATATATTCTTATAATTAAATTAATATTAAGCTTTTCTCCTAGTTTTAAGGAATATAATATATAAAGTATGAGCTTAAATTAGTTTATATTAGCTAATTTATTATATTATAAAGTCTTTATGATTTTTCGCGAATTGAGGTAAATTCGTGTATGAGGTGGGTCTGTGTATCAGGCGGTGAAGGACGGTATTATCCGCGCTGGTAGTACTACGCAACTCTACAGAATCATGGCGCCAGAAAATCGCATCTGGTGTACGGCTTGCAATTGTTACCGCTCTACCAATGAGTTTCAAAGCAATAAGCAAGGCAAACAAAAGAAAACTTGCTATAGGCATGAAAAAAAGCGTGTTTTACCAACATTAGATGACTGGGATGAACTCATCAACAAGATCCGAGCCTGGAATAGGCCAGTATGTTATCAAATATACGTTGGAGAGGCTAATAAGCTAACTGTGAGTCATGATAGAGCCAGAATAAACCCATCGACGTCAAGTACATTGTCAATTTTGATTAGTTACCTGTTAATTTCGACTCCAAGCTAGCGAAATGCCCTACAAGTTCTTTGGAGCGTGAACCGTTAAATCAAGCTATAAGGCAATTGGTGGAAATTCTTTGGAGGGCTGGAGGCTATCGTTTCTGGCATAAAAGGACAACACAAGACCCAGGTCTTGTATATGAGTATCATTGTTGTCAGGATAGCTCCCAGGCAAGGCCCGCTAGGAAAGGGAAACGCGATACACAGCAAATGGAACGATTCCCATGCAAAAGCAAATTGACATTACGGCCATCTTTGGAAGATCGAACATTGATGCTCTCTTTATACCATGTCTACCATATGCCATATGTCGATGTTCATTTATCACCTGCGGCGATCGAATTCGTTAACGCGCGTGTTTCAACTTGGACGCCTTCTGAGATATACCGCAATCTCTTGGCATCAAATATTCCCAGAGCCGAATATGCCGCGCAGCATCAAATATATTATCAATGGCAACAAGCAAACGCGAGTACATGGCGACGTGACCCTGATCAATTTGTGTCTGCGACGCATCTTCTAGCAGATTCAGCAGAGAAATACCAATACGCTATATACTTTTCTGGAAAAATGCGCGGATTGGCTTTCTATATCCGCCATTCAATCGCTATCCTAGCTTCAAATGGAAAGGAGTTAGCGATGGATGCAACTTATGGAACGAATAATACAGGAATGGATTTGTTTGCTGTGCTAGCTGAAGTTGATGGGACAGGTGTGCCATTAGCTTATCTTTTTATTGGAGTAATTGAACCAGAAGAAGCCAAGCAGGCAAACGGAGGAGCAATAACTCATCTCCTCGACCAGTTCCTTCGGCCATTGAAAACTTTCGGGTTCAACCCAACTTTTTTCGGATGTGATAAGGATACCTCCGAGATTACTGCTATACAGCAGGTATGGCCGAATACAACAATCCAACTTTGCTTTTGGCATGCAAAACGAGCAATTCGAGCAAAATTGAAGGATATCAAGAAGACTAACACTCAGAATCACTATTTTCCTGGCGAGGCCCAAGAACTGATTTTGGACTTAGAGATATGCTGGGGTTCAAATCCAGTGCGCCGACCAGATGGAATTCATCGATATGGGAAGTGTCAGTGTGAGTCTCGATCAACAAAATTTGAAGAGAAGGGCAGCATTGAGACTTCTAGCACTATTGAGCGAGATTTAGTGCTTGATATCTTTTGCCGTCACTATAATGCATACTCATTAATTCCAGATCGCAATGGTACATGTCGTTCCCCAGAGGCTATTCATCGTGAATGCGCTACAGAGATTTATGCATGGTGCCGCGCTCGAAACTACTTCCGACTATGGGCATATCTATATATCAACTGGTATAGACCAGGTCAATGGGAATTATGGGCCAGATCAGCAAATAGAAGAGAGATACCGGTTTTGAAGACAACAATGATAGTCGAGTCTCACTGGAGAAGATCAAGCATGATTATCTTCACCGTTTTAATCGCCCTCGTGTTGACCTGGTCATCTGGGTGCTGACATCTCGAGTCATTCCAAATGCACTTGACCGAATGGAGGCCATACATAAGAGTGATAATCGGAAAGCGAGTGCAAGCTGGAGAAAAGCGTTCAAAAAACAATGGAAACAGCTCAGGGATCGAGAAGTTGAACCTCAAAGCATTCAGAAATATCACACAAATCCAGCAATGTGGACATGCGCTTGTGATGCATATCTTTTAAGCAGATTCTTGATATGCAAGCATATCGTACATTGTTATGATCCTATCGCAGATCCTGTTAAGTTCTTCTCCAGTGTTCGCCGGCAGAGGTCTAGTCCATTCTGGGTACATCAGCAGCTGGTCTTACGGCCCGAATACAAGCAGCTAGAGGCGGCGCGAGATTCAGATGCTGAAAGTGACTCTGACTTAGAGTCAGACATCGATCCAGAAGCCTTTGACTGAAGATAAGGTAGTAACCATGGAGGACGAGCCTATGCCGCAGATCGACGTTAAAAATTCGATACCATGATGCAGTCAGCAATGGATATTTTCCACGAACAAAACGCAATCGGCAACCACAGATTTGTAGAGAAGTTCATTGCTACAAGTGTGATGAATCAGACTCTGGTCGATGAAATTCAAAGGCTCAAAAACCAGCGCACAATGCCCCTGACATGGAATCAAAAAAGCATCCTGCAACCATATACTATCGATAGATTTAATGCTAAAAACAATTCATTTTTGCTTCAAGATTTAAGTAGGATGCGAGGTAAAAGAATCCTTTGACACGGCAAAGCCGTGAAAGGGGCAAATTCAATAACGATTAGGTATGTAACAAACACGTGACTAGAGTTTTAACCCGAGACAATTATGGCACGATTGGGATAGAGACCAGAAGTCCGTGTCGGTGACTGTAACAACGTTATGAGGGATATGTATATCACGTTCGAGAGGGATCACTGAAGGCTAAGCACACAAGGTAGGGTATGGAATGTCAATGTACTGAAACCTATCTCCTCCTGCTATCCATGCCTGCACTTTACATATATACAAGTGTTATCAATCCTGGCTCAGTATCCGACTGAGTCACTCCGGCTTACTATGAGTCCGCTTCATTAACTCCAGCGTATCGACGTGTCAAAGAACAAGGATCCCGTGAATAGCTTCAAGGAGCTTTGTACAGCACTAGGTTGTCTGACTAGACTGCTTAGGTTGTTACAGTGACAGATTCAGATACAACACACAATCGCATACATTTTTACCATAATAACTTCAGTATCTCCTGAACTTCTTGAGTACGTACGTACATTGACGAGTGCACGCGTGCCGAGAGTAACCACAAGTAGAATTTAAATTGAAATTGAAATGGAGATATCTGAAGGCATGAGTTGTTTTATGAAGAAACACCCCAAATAGTCATTATATGTGTCCAATAAAGACATCACCGGTCGAACAATATCATAGTAGGCATGTCAAGTCGCATTAGAACGAGGGCTTCTTGAATTGGACGTGGGATACGAAATTATTCCAAAATCGAGGTAGCACGCCGATCCAAGTTCGTGAATTCGGTGCGTAACCATTTCCAAGATCCTGAAGAACCGAGAAAGCCCTGGCATTGACTTAGAAGATCTGCGTACCTATCTGTCTCATCTTTGCAAGTTTCCATTGCCATATATAGCACACTGAGTGATTCACGCGACTCAGAACTTAAAAAACGCTGGCTATTCTTGCTAGAAGCTCCAGTGATTTTGTTAGCACTGGCTTCTGCGAGACGTATATGTGCCTCAGCTGCTAGAGCTAATGAGGGCATGATGTAGAAGCTTGCTTCGCGATATATTACAATCTGTTTCATGGCGAACCGTCAGTATACCCGCAGTCTAAATAAATGTCATGTGCAAATCACTTACCCTTGCATTGTCCAGCAGCTGCGCTCGCAGAATGATGTCACTGATGTCCTTGGCTGTTGATACATTCTGACTTAAACACTCATCAACAACGGGCTTCAGGAACCTTGCCATGTTACTGTGTAAGATAGCCGTATTAAAGAGCTGGATGCGGGCACCAAGGATCATTATCATTGCCAACACCGACAATTCATTGTTAAGGTGTCGAGTAGATAAATGGGTCGCAAGATGCGACACCATGATTCCTATCTCCTGATCAATTCTATCATGATTGTGACAATAATTGTATTTTACCAATGAACCAGCAGCATCAACTGCTGTTTCTCGGCGATGGAGGTCAGCATCTGATGATATGCGGCAAGAGAGCATGAACAATGAAAAATTGTCCAATGTATCAACCGTTGAAGATGTTATATGATCAAAAATAGAGCATTGTCCAGAAATATTGTACGCCGCCCTCAATTTGGGAGGTTGCATGCATGCCTAAAGAATATATTTTGACATTTAGCTTAGTAAAACGTAGCAGGTTTAGTGGATGGTGGTGATGGGCAAACTTACGAGATAGCTTTCAGCGTCGTCGTGTATCTGTGCCGCGATGACATTCCGGTACTGTAAAGAGAGAGCAAAGAAAAGAGTCCTTCGGAACTCTACCATCCTGCTTGAATCTATGTTCGGAATATTGGAAATAGTGTGGCTTGGATCTTTCTCATCTAGACGACGCTGTAATATCGAGACCAGAGCATCCAGGCGTGATATAGTGATGAGAGCTCGAGGTAAATTTAGGTGGGTGAGTTCGTATCGAGCTACCAAGATAAGAGCCTGAGCTGCTTCTAGAGACCAAAAGACAGAGCTGTGAGCCTCTAGCTCGGCTTGCTCAATATAGTAGCGTGCTGCCTTATAGAATTGTCGTTCACGAGATGAGTCTTTGTCTATGTGAGCGCCTGCCATGCAAATCGCGTATTTCAATGCTTGTGCCTGGCTTGCATTCGAATTAACTGTTGACTGCATAAATCTATCCTGGTCAACCAGAGGCAAGTGTCTTTGAATAATGGCAAAATATTTCTTCAGTCTTCGTGCAGCCAAGGAAATTGCTTGCGTTAGCACAAGGAATTTGAAGGAGAAAGTAAAGGGCTTACAGGTCCTCGTCGGCCTTTTCATGTAGCTGAATGCTCTCGTGATCGTATGGACTAAATTGCCCTGAAAGATTTGCTGAATTGCTTGAGAGTCCCAATTCACCGCCGCATGACCTATCCACTTGGTCATTCTCACCCAGCTCCATATTTAAAGTGATCTCGTTTTCATTGATTTCAGGCCACTGCGGTACACCATCCAACTGATCAAAGACTGTATCGAAGTCAGATGCTAATTGATCCCTAAAAATGCATTTTGTAAGCGTTTATACTGAAGTTAGATCCGCTGATCTTGTAACATACCATGATGAGACCTTGGCTTCCTGGCTCGCATCTGCAAAATTCACAGTCCCTGGAATTGATGCAATGAAATCTGTACTTGATTTCGGTACATGAATCTGGGAGGGCGATTCATGGTGATGGTTATGTTCTTTGAATTGGCCAGAGGTCTGAATCATAGACTGGGCTTGTCCTGTTCGACAAAATGTCAGAGTTACCTTTCTCAGTGGGATTGAGGATTGGCTGGCTGAATTGACTGACTCAGACGGTCGTTAAGCTCTTCTAGAGCCTTGGTGAGCTTTGCGGGATGGGCGCTCTCAGATGAATATGTGCATTTGTATCCAGATCTTCTACATCTAAAACATTCCGGTTTGTTTCTATCGCAGCGAACTTTCCTTTCTCGGCATATATCACAGGTCGTTCTTTTAGTCTGCGGCTTGTCGTTTGTCGCCACTTGTAGTTGCCTCGATCCATCCCTGGCATTCGAAGCCATTATTATCAAACCTAGACGATAGTGCAGTTGACTTTGGCAATGTACGTGCAAAATTGTTTCATGGCATACAGCTTGGGCGGTCGACAGATATAGTGCTTTATCCAGCCTGAGACTTCAAAGACAGCTTAGCGGACGGAACAACCGGTATGATTTTAGTAATCCATGCCTGGTTTTTTTCCGTATCCCCCTGCTTGGCCTTTGCTAGGGGTAATATGTTGTAATTTGTGGTATTTGAGCTCTGATTAGCTGGAAAATTACGATTGCTGGCAGAAAGGCTGTAATCTGGCGAAAGCAGGTTCAGCGAGGGAGAAATCGCGCAAGCTAATTCTGACTAAGCAGGGAATAACGAATCCCTGCCAAAATCGGCGCGTAAATGGAGGATATTATTCGATGATCCCGGCGCAATCATCCTGGTGCACTATCTGTGGCGAATCAAGGAGTGTGACAGTCCATACTTGTGCATGTGGGTTATCCAGTCAAACAACGTGGCACATTCTCATGGAATGTCCCTTTTATCTCCTAGGTTAGAGAGTTGTGAACTCTAGTTAACTCAATCGCGCTTCAGTCCGAGCTGACCTGGCCTTGGACTTTTTCTGTCTATTTTGTGGAGCTCTATCCGCGAATCTGACCAATTAGATGCCACAAATTCTTGAATACACACTAATCGATACTAATGCATACTAAATATGGGATTGATACGCATATTGGCGTACTTTTGGTGCAAGAATTGACGTGGGAGAGAAATGGGATTCGGGAGAGAGTTAAGACATAGCCGCACCGGAGAAACTGGTTTCCCGAGTTATTCGTTTGATTGTTTTGCACTCGTTTATTTCCTCATGCTGCATGTCCTACGCCGCATAAGACCTGGACAATTACATCGCTTATCCCCTCAATCTCGGTGGATGATTGTTGTTGTAATTGTCTGTACTCGTGCTGCATGTCCTACGCCGCATAAGACCATGGACAATTACATCGCTTATCCCCTCAATCTCGGTGGATGATTGTTGTTGTAATTGTCTGTACTCGTGCTGCATGTCCTACGCCGCATAAGACCATGGACAATTACATCGCTTATCCCCTCAATCTCGGTGGATGATTGTTGTTGTAATTGTCTGTACTCGTGCTGCATGTCCTACGCCGCATAAGACCATGGACAATTACATCGCTTATCCCCTCAATCTCGGTGGATGATTGTTGTTGTAATTGTCTGTACTCGTGCTGCATGTCCTACGCCGCATAAGACCATGGACAATTACATCGCTTATCCCCTCAATCTCGGTGGATGATTGTTGTTGTAATTGTCTGTACTCGTGCTGCATGTCCTACGCCGCATAAGACCATGGACAATTACATCGCTTATCCCCTCAATCTTGGTGGATGATTGTTGTTGTAATTGTCTGTACTCGTGCTGCATGTCCTACGCCGCATAAGACCATGGACAGTTACATCGCTTATCCTCTCAATCTCAGTGGATGATTGTCTGTACTCGTGCTGCATGTCCTACGCCGCATAAGACCTGGACAGTTACATCGCTTATCCTCTCAATCTCGGTGGATGATTGTCTGTACTCGTGCTGCATGTCCTCCAACTCAACTCCATGCTTGGTAAAATGTTTAAATGAAGCTGTTTTAGCGCAATTACAGTTACTAATACTGGAATAAGATGCTTTGAGAGAACATACCACTATATTAAACCCGCTATCACGGACAGGTTCCTTTGAAAAAGCCAAGTAAGAACTAAGAAGCGCAGGCGAGATTCTTACTAGACTACTGGGAAGGGCAACAAATTTGTAATAGATAGTATAGATGTATACGTATCCAGTAATGTATATAAAGCCTACTTACCAGATCATTAGAGAGTATCTATTCGGCTTTCTCACACATAAATCTATATTCGAAAGTCTTACACTGGAAAATAACGTATATTGTGACCCTTGCCCAAGCCTAAATATTAGGGTAGTCTATCTACAGAAAATTAAGCATACAAAGAAGAAGGAAAGAGGGAGATCCTGTGCGAGCTCGCTACAACCCTTTACAGGCGCGTATTGTTACAAGCGGCCAATCTAGCTATCTAGGTGCCTACGTACAGCGAATATCGAACATGGGAGAGAGAGTAAATCCTCGTATTCATGAGAATACGAGTTGATGATTTGTGATAAATACGGCGACAATATGCTCTTTGTGGTTTGCGTATTAGATACGCTACGTAGTTTTTATTTCCTCTGAGGCCAAATACGCGCTGATCGTTGGGTCCGGGGATGCGAATACGCTCGTGGCTTCGTACCTGGGCCGGATACGCTTTGTGAACCCGCAGTATATACACACCTACAAGTATAAATAAGCTACTATATTAGAATATAGATTTATACTATAATCTTTCTTTAAATACATAAGCCACTTAAATATGTTCCTACCCAGCTTACGTAACTAGCACCAGGAACTAATCTATTGGCTGTGATGTACTGATTTCTCTGACAATACTACTATATAAACTTTAATTAAATTATAAGGCCTTAGAATTTATTTATAGTTTAATTCTTTTTATAATCTTAATTATTATTAGCTATAGATTAATAATTTTTTTATTATATATTATATAATTATCTATAAAAAGCTACTATAATTTAATCTAAAGCAAGTAATTAAGTAGGTAGTTTATACCTATATCTATAGATTCTAAAAAGAAAATAGCTCTAATAGAGGTTATTATAAGGAATATAAATAAAATATTAATATTATTATTTATATAAACTATAATATAATTTTCTGTTATTATATTCTATATTTTTATTATTTAAATTAATAATCTTATATATTTTCTTAATTAATTCTATATATAAAGTATACCGGCCGGAACACAAGTTTCAGCACTTTTTGAAAAACAGCGCTTTTAACCTCTTTTAGAGGGCCTTATAGGCTTCTCAACTCTGAAAAACCGTCATAGAGACCTCTTAGGGACCCCCAGAACCCCTAATTACTCCAGCGCAGATGTGACACTTGCTCATTCCTAAACTCTAGGGTAGCTCTATTGACGTAAAACTAAGCATATAGAAGGAAGAAGAAGGAAGGCTCTATATAAAAGCTTGCTATAGCTTCTTTTATAATATATAGGCTTAATAGTGGTGTCTAATTAGGAAGATATAATAATAAAAGAATATTTTGTTATAAATAATAGCTAAGATTAGAGTTTAAAAACTATATAATAATACTAAAATAAAATAGATTTAATTTATAAAGCTTATAACTATTATATTATCTCTTTTTTTTAATAGATATTTATTTTTAAGTACTTAATATATCTTCTTTATAAAACTATTACTATAATAAGAGTAAAAGTTTATTCTTATTTAGATATTTATTATAGAAATTATAAAGCTATTCTAATATATACTTAAAATTCTTAATAGAATATTATATAGGGTCTAGATTATAATCTAATTATTATATATAATAGTATAGCTTCTTTTAATAGATCTAAGAATTTAAAATTTTATTTATTTCTTATTTTTATTCTCTATTAATAACTATTAGTAATGATAGATTGAGTATCTAATTAGATAAAGATTTTATATAAGATATAAAATAGAGCTTATTTAAAAAGAATATTAGATATATATTTAATCTAGAAAATAGATCTAGCTTAAAAGAATATCTAATTTTAATAATAATAATAAAGAGGTTAATTACTTAATAATTAAGCTTCTAACTAGAATAGTTTATATTTTAATTTTAATTTATAATAAAAATCTTATTTTTAATATTAAAATCTATTTTTTATTAATATTTATTTATTTATACTTTCTATTATTATTATAATAATAAAATATTATCTTTAATAAATTTTAAATTTTATATATATAATTAATCTAAGTGTATTTTTTTTATTTATTAATAGTAAAATATTATACTAGCTCTAGCTTTTTCTAATTAAATAATATATATAATTAAAAGTCTTTTTTAATTATAAATAAAGATAGGCTTATTATTTTTTATAAAAATATAAATATTATAAAATTAATAATTAGAAGCTAATTAGATTAGTTATTTTAAAAATAATTAATATAGAAATAAAATTATTATAAAAAATATTAATTTATTATCTTTATTTATTTATTTATTTATATATAATCTATTATTAATAGCACTATTATAATATTTAATATTTAATAAATCTCTCTTTAGAATTTAGAAATAAACTATAGATCTTAATTAAATATAATAGTGTTTAGTATTTTTATATATTAATATAAATACTTTATCTAGAGTGCTATAAAATCTTATACTATAATTAATTTATAATATAAGATAGATATAGAAATCTTATTAAAATAATTAACTATTATAAAAATTATATTATAATTATTCTTATCTAAGAGATATATTATAAAATCTATAAAGATATATTATTAAGAGTAAGATAGTATAGATAAAAACTATAATAGATTTAAAGATAGATTATATCTTATATTAATTCTCTTATAGATTATATAGTTATTAATATATTAATTAATATCTTTACTCTAGATCTTTTAGTAAAAGTATTTTTTAATAAGAATTCTTATTTTAATTTTTTCTAGATAAGTTATAAATAATTAATAATAAATTTTATCTAATAATTTTATTTAAAGATTACTATTATCTAAGATATATAATTAATTATTATAAAAAAACTAGTCTTTTATTATATTCTATTTTAAATTAGATCTTAATTAGTTATAATAATACTCTATTCTAGCTATTTTCTAGTTAGCTTATATTAATCTTAATATAATACTAATAGATCTATAAATTATAAATATCTTTACTTACTTTAACTTCTTAATAATCTAAAGGTTTAGAATATCTAATAAAAATAATATTTAATTTTAATAATCTAAATCTTTTTCTAAAATAGCACTTTTATAGTAGATTAATATATCTATTAGAATATTTACTTTTCTAGAATAATATTTAAAAAAAAAGTAGTAGTTTTAAAGAAATTTATATTATTTAATTTAATAAGTATTAAGCTTCTTTATAATTATAAAGTATTCTAGAGTTTTATAATTAAAAAGAATCTTAAATTAGTTTTTATATTATAAACTAACTAGCTCTAGTCTTTATTTTTTAATATTTTAATAATAGTTAATATTTTCTTATTATAAATAATATAGTTAAACTCTATTAGAGATATTATATATAAATAATAAGCTATAAATATTATTTACTATTTTTTTATAACTAAATTAATACTCTAATAATTATATTATTAAAAGTATTAGTTTTTATATATATAAAAAGCTCTAGCTAGTAATAGAATAAAATAGATATATTAATAAATATTATTTTTAATTAATTAAAAGCTTCCTAATAGGCTAAGTTTTATATAAATAGTATATCTATTTATATTAATTAGTATAATAGTATTACTATCTAATTATAAGCTTCTATAAATTTTCTATAAAAGTTATAAAATCTAAAAAATAATTATATCTTTTAAATAGTAATAGAGATAGCCTATATAATTATTATTTTAATCTTAAAGAGGTCTATCTTAATTCTATTTAATATAATAATAAATCCTAGGTATTTAATTATAGTAATATAGAATTTATATTTATAAATAGCTATCTAAAGATTTATTTTATATAATTATTCTAAGACTTTTTTTATATAAGCCTTATACTCTAGTTTATTATTACTATAGATTAGTAGATTATCAATAAATATAATTAAAAAGTTATTAAGATAGTTTATAAAAATATTATTAATTAATTATTAGAAAGTTACTAATCTATTAATAACTTTAAAAGATATAACTTTATACTTAAAGATATTATATTAGTATTAAAATATTATTAAATCCTCTAATTTCTAGTATATATAGATTTAGTAAAAATCTTACTATATATTAAGCTTTATAAATATATAAACTTTACTTAATTTTTTAAATATTTTATTAATTAGTAATAATAAGTATTAATTTTTTTTATAATAAAATTAAGCTTATAGTAATTAATATAAAAATAAAAACTATCTTCTAACTTCTTTACTATAAGAATTAAAAAGATAAATAGTACTTAATTAACTATAATAAACCTTTTATTAAAATTATTAATAATATATTCTTTTATAGCTTTTAATTTCTTTTTATTAAGATAATAGATTAGGTTATAGCTTAAATTTTTTTTTTTAATTAGTTTAATTTTATAATTATAAAATTTATAAGATAGTAGCTTATTAAACTTTAATTTCTAGAAAATATTTATATACTTCTAGTAATATTCTAGTAGTTATTTCTTAATTTCTTTAATATCTAGATTATCTAAATCTATAGGATTTTTTAATTTATTAATCCTTTTATTAATCTTATAAAGATTTATTATATAGAGTTTAATATCTTATTAATAAATATATTATAAAAATCTAATAATATCTATTAAAATAATATTTAATTTAATAGCTTTTTTATACTCTTTCACTAATCTTTTTTAGATAGTAAAGAGACTAGTTTCTTTTTTTATTTTAATTTTAAGAATTAGATATAAGCTCTATATAGCTCTTAGCCTATATATATTAATAAGGTTTTATAATTCTTTTTATAACTATGCCTATATATAGTAGACGGTGAGGATAATTCTATATATAAAATATAAGAATAATTTTAAACTAGTTCTATTTTTATCTATAGTTAATCTCTTTTTATAATATTTTTTTAATAAGATTTATTAATCTTAGATTTCTTTAAAATAGTTTTAAAATAGTTTAAGAAATATTTATTAATAAGCTTTTTTTTAATAATTATTCTTTTAGCTATAAAAAGTATTATTAATAATAATTAAATAAAATTTTATTTTCTACTAATTATTTTTTTTCTAAAATTACTTTATATTTTCCTAAGTTAGTTATTAAGAAAGGTAGATTTATTTATTATTATTTATTTACTAAAAGATAAAGAATAAAGATTTATTTAATTAATTATATTTTAATTTTATTAAAATCTTTAATCTTTAGAGGACTATCTAATATAATAAATATAATCTAAAAATACTTTATTAATAATCTAGCTAGATAAGTATTAATAAAAACTAGTTTATTTATTTTAATATTAATTAATATTATAGATATAATTAATAGCAAATTCTTTACTAACTAAATTAATATAATAAAACTCTTCTTATTATTATCTAATAATCTAGATAAATTTAAAGTCTAATAATCTATACTATTCTAGTTTAAAAAGGAGTTTTTTTCTAGATCTTATTATTTTCTTAGTTAATAGAAGTCTTTAACTCTTTAATATTCTTAATATTAATAATAGATTTCTTATGTAAAGGGTAATTATAATTAAAATAACTAAATTATTTATAATTAAAATATAAATATTTATTCTTTAATTTCTTAAATTCTTTTTTTAATAATAAGACTTTAGATATTTTTATAATATTATTTTTATCTTTATATCTAATTACTAGTTTATTAGTTTTCTTATTTTTAAAAATCTTTATATTTTTAATTTTCTTAGCTAAACTCTTCTTTTTATAAGTAATTTATTCTAAGTAATTTACTACTAGATTATACTTCTTAATAAAGTTATTATAAGAGTAAATAATATTATTAACTTTTTATATTATAGTATATTTTATTTTAGAGTTAAGCTTATAATATAATTTCTTTTTCTACTTAGATTAAACCTTCTTAGTATCTAAAGTAAGTAGATTAAACTTTAAAAAAAAGATTTAAAAATATATTATCTTCTATATAAACTAATAGAAATTAGCTTTAGTGTTAATCTCATAGTTTATATCTAGATATTTAAATATATTATTAGTATTAAGATATAGGTTAATAGTATTATTATATATCTATATTATAAGATGATCTACTAAGTCGCTCTTATATATAGACTTAATATAGAAAATTTATAATTCTAGTATATTATACTAGTACTCTAAAGTATATATCTTTTCTTATATATTAATCTTCTATAATTTATAATAAGGATTTTATTTATTCTATAACTTCTTATTATTAGGGATTTTTAGTCCTTTATAACTAGATAGTGCTAATCTAATATCTAATATAAAAATAAAATAAATTATTATTTATTTAAGAGTTTATTATAGCTTATCTTATTTATTAATAAATAGATTTAATGCTTTGTCTTTAGTCTATATCTTTTATTTATATAATTTTTTTAACTTATTAATAGAATATTAGAAATTATTAGATTTATTAATCTAGTACTTTACTATAATCTTATATAATATTCTAGAGTTATATCTAGCTAATTTAATAAAGTCTTATAGATTAAGATTTTCTATTTAATTATTAACTTCTAAATCCTTTAACTATACTAGATCTTTAGAATTAAATATAAGATATTATTTCTTATATTTACCTATCTAACTACTCTTAATAGGCTTACTCTACTTATAGATAGATTCTTATACAGCACTATTATTCTTCTAACTATTAAGAGTAGCTAGTCTAGCTATCTTAATCTTTATTCTTAATAAAATTTAGTAAAAAGTAATAAAAAATAGATAACTTACTGTCAGAGAAATCAGCACGTCACAGCCAATAGATTAGTTCCCAGTGCTAGTTACATAAGCCAGGTAAGGAACGTATTTAAATAGTAGACATGGCAAAAACCGAACCTATACCGCAAACCTAAACCGCACCACACCGCTTTTTGCGGTTACGGTTCTTGATTGGCTGAACCGCAGCGGTTTTTGGCAATAATTTGAAAAACTGCACGGTTTTTTGGTGCCCTATTGGTGCGGTTTAGTTATAGGTTTCTAGTTTGGGTTAAACCGTAATAAATATTACTATAATATTTCAAAATTACTATAATAAATCTATAAATAGTATAAAATGCTAACTAAAGTTAGCATTAAAGTTATATAAGATTATTATAAGATTAATAATCTTTTTAAAATTATAATTTTATTTTTAAAAAAAATTTAAATTTTAATTTACTATGAGATTCTCTATATAAAAATCTATATTTTATTCAATTGACGAAAGATTTTTATAAAGGTTTAGTAGTGTTATTAATATTTTTAGTTTTTATATAAATATCACTGTGAAGTTGATATATATATATATATATATCTTACCTATATTCTCGAATACAATTCAAAATGCTAAGATTTTGATATATTTTAATATTTTAGAAGATTTTATTAGATAATAATAATATTTTAATCTAAATATATTAGAAATTTAATTAATTTATTAGAAATTATATATATTTTTATACTATATTAATATAGTTTAAAATGGTATAGTTAATTAAACTAAATCTTTAACTAGTCTAACTATATCAAGTAATTTATTAATTATGTGATCTAAGAAATTGATTATATGACCTAAAAAGTGGGTTATTTTAGGTTAATCTATGACCTAACTGTGGTTATGAGATGTGGTTTAGGTGCTTATATAAGCTGACCCTAAAACCGCACGGTTCGTCAAATAAAGGCCTAGAACCGCGCTGAACCGCACCTATCACATGTCTATTAAATAGCTTATACACTTAAAGAGAAATTATAGGATAAATCTATATTCTAGTGAAAGAGCTATTTAAATTAGTATTATAAGAATAATAAAACTCTAGAAATAAAAAACTAGATATATTCTATATCTAGATATAGTGTCGGTCCATGAGCGTGATCCGCCGTCGGATAATACGTTGATCCGAAGGATCCTACTCTGGCGGATCCACACATGCTTTGTATGGATTGCTCCGCCCTACTACGGGCCCGGCAACCTTTGTTATATGCGTTTCATGATCCGGGAATAGCCTCATATCTTTGATCTCATGTCTCACCCTTTATGTGTATTATTAGACCTCCGGTCTTTGAACGAACATGGGGAGAAGCCTTTGCCTAGCTATAAGTAAGGGCTCCGTTCCCCAACAGTTAGTTTAAGGACCAAGTTATCAATTTGAAGTTATTCCATACAATATTGATCCAGCTTCACTCTTAGGCTTGTTGGATTAGCCTTACACCAATCCTACCTTCGTGCGTAGGACCGTT
>CP036243.1:0-42702 GCA_004299765.1 Talaromyces funiculosus
AGAAGCTATTCATTTTATTTTTAGATTATAATGTTCTATATAGTAGTTTAAATTATTATAAGCTGATTATTTATTTTATTAAAGATTTATTTTATTTTTAATTAGGCTCTCTTCTTAAGAGGAGTAATAGATTATAAGAGACTAGATAGAAAGTATGATTTAAAGAATAAAAATATAGATATATTCCTTTAAATAAAGATTAATTTATAAGTTAATTATTTAACTTTTAAATTTTTCTTTGATTTGTAACTAATATATATCTAGATTGGTGTGTTTTAGGTGCTGACTAACTAGCCCTAGGGTGAGTTAGTCTATGTGATATGTGTCCTGTGGTGGTACTATTTCCTGTTTCCTAGCCCTCTGCCTTATAAAAACTATAAAAGTAAAATAAATATAAATTTTTTAAAAAAGATATAATTATTAAAAATTATTTTAATAAAATTCTTTAATATTTACTAGATTTATAAAATTAATAATATTAAATCTAGACTATTTATTTTAAAATAATTAAATTATATATAGAAGTTTTTTAAGAAGTATAAAATCTTTATTAATTATATTAAATTATAATTTAATTATTATTCTATAATTTATAATAAATATTCTAAATACTAGATTATAGAAGCTTTAGATAATATAGATAAGAATATATTTCTATAATATTATATACATATAAAAAGATTAGAGATAATTTATATAATTTATTATAAATTTTAAAGATTTAGATATATTATAATTAAAATTATATTTATATATTATTAGAGTAATTAATTAGAAGCTAATTATATATAAATTTATATAATTATTATATTTAATAAAAGAGTAGCTTAGATTTTATTATTTAAAAAAATAATAGTATATATATTTATTTATATATATATTTTTAAAATTTATAATAAATTTTTATATTTAATAAAAAGATTAAAAATATATAAAAATATAATTATTTATTAAGATATATTAAAGCTATTATTAGATTTTATAAAAATTAAAACTTGCTTTAATAGTTATAAATAAATATATATTCTAATCTATAGCTTAATATTAATAGAGCTAGTAATTACTAGGCCTGCCGGAGACACACCCAACAGCCCTACTACTCCCGGTAACGCTCAGGCACGGGGACACCCACGCTCAACCGGGAGAGCAGCCCCTAGAGGATCGAGAATGGGCCTAGGGCAATAGTAGAGCGCCTAAAAGGATTGGCCAAAGGCTAGCAAAGCATCTAGCCCAACGCCTAACCAAGGATCCATCAGGTGGCGTGGAAAGGACCGTACAGTGCGGCATAAGGGCCTTCCCGGGCTTAATATGGGTGCTTAGTACTAAGCAAGCTCTAGAGGAAGTAAAAGAGTGGCGTTTAGAGACTACCCTATGATTAGATAGCTCCAGGCAGGAAGACGGATATATAAGGGCAGGTGTAGCTCTATAAACAGTACTAGAAGGCTCTTGGGAGAGCCTAGAGATGCCTATAGAGATTAGATATAAGATATTCAACGCGGAGTTAGTGGGAGTAGCTTCGGCGCTAGAATAGGCGTTAGAAAGGCAGCTTCTAGGGCCAATCTATATCCTACTAAACACCCAAAACGCCATCAACCGCCTCTAAACGTCTCGGCCAGGCCCTAGGCAAGCCCTAGCGCTTAGGGCTCACAAAGCGGCCTCCCAATTAGCCAATAGCGGCCGGTTGGTGATGATCCAATGGGTGCCAGGCCACTAAGAGGTAGATAGGAATAAGTAAACAGATCAGGCCACTAAAAGAGCTATTAACAGACCTATAAAGCCTGGGTTTAAAGGCCTATCATTAGCCTATATTAGGCGAGCGTACACCGAAGCAAGAAGAAAAGCAGTAGAGGATTAAGCTCGTGCGAATACAGTCCAAGGGGCCCATAGGCTTGAGAGGGCCTACGAGATGCCTAGAGACTAGGGGCTAGATAAGATAGTAGCAAGGCACTAAAGCACCTAGCAAGCTGTTATTACTAAATAAAGACCGGCTATGCCCCTATAGGCACCTATTTACACTAGATCAAGACCTAGGACTCCCCTGAATATAAAGCCTATAGAGGGCTTAGAGAGACTGTTTTCCACATTCTTTTTAAGTGCTAAGGACGCTAAGAGCCTTGGAGAAAGCTGTATAAAGATCTGATTAATACTGGGATACCGCTATCAACCGCGGCTAAGGATGCCCTGGAGGCAAGGCTATTTAGTGAGCCTAGAGCCACCGCAGCACTGTTATAGTTTGTAGCGGTGGCGAATCTATTTCAGGATAAGGAGCAGGCTATTAGAGAGGCGGATTTAGGGGATTATTAGGGGTGGGAAGCCCTACAAGAATGGGAAAATGGAGGAGGTGGATAAAGGGGTGGGCACCTCTAATCTACTAGAAGTAGATTAGGAGTGCCTGGACGTGAGGAAATATAAGGGATCCCTATAGGTATGAGAAGCCTATAGACAAGCCTAAAGGCCTCTAGCGAATTAGCTGGATAGAGGCAAGATCTGAGCCTAGAACTATAAAACGCCTGAGACTGTTAGGGGCTAGGGCCCCTGAGGCCCCCAGGGCCTTAGGGCCTAGCCAAGGCTTCCACCGAGTCTGTCATAGCCTATAGGGCTCCATATAGACTTTAAATATGAATAATAATATAATAATAATATTGGATTCTTTATTGATATGTATATCTTATAGTACTGTGTTGATACTAGTGGAAGGTTGTTTTCTTATCTAGCGCTTGCCTACTTGATAAGGCATAACTCCCGCTATAATATATAAATAGATATATAATAAATAAAAATATAATATAAAAAATTATATACTTAAATAAATTAAAATTATTATAAAATAATAAATTTATTCTTTCTTTAAGAATAAAATTTAAAAATATATATAATATTAAATATATATCTATAAGATATCTTCTATTTATATTTTAATCATAATATTATTATATAGCTAGTATCTTAAAATTAATAAAAATAAAATTTAATATAATAAAAAAATTAAAATAATTAAAAAATCATTAATTTTAATAATATTATTTCAAGATTAAATAACTTATTTATAATATAATAATATTTAGATATTAAAATATTATTTAATTTCTTATTATTAAAATTATTAGAGATAATATTTTAAAAAAGAGATTAAGAAAGATTATAATAAATATAATATAAACTATATTTAATATAAAGAATTATCTATTATTAAAAAAAAAAATAAAAATAAATAAAAAATAAAATTATTGTCGTAAACCGATGCTTGTCAAGCATCTAGATCAGATAAGTCTTCACTAAACGGAGGTTTAATGGTATTCTGCTTTCGAAGAGGCAAAGCCTTAGAAGAGTATTTAAGAAGATAAATAAAGTGATCTAAGAGTAATAATATACTTAAGATTAAATAGTTAATTTAAGATAGTAGAATAAAAACTAGATATATAATAAATAAGTGTTTTTATATATTCTATTACTATTATAGCTATTATAGAAAATCCTTTAATTTTTATATTATTTAGTTATAGCTATTATTAGACCTCTGCAAATCCCATGGGACCTTTCCATGGGACTTGTCCATGGGCGCCCATGGACGGGACTTGGGACTGACCCCCGTGCCCATGGACGGGCAGGACCCCCGTGTCCATGGACACTAGTCCCATGGGACTCCCATATGGGCAACCCTAACCCTAAAAAATTACCTATTTAGGTAATTCTAGGGTTAGGGTTATATATTACAAAAAATACGCACTGTATTAACTCTGTATTATATATAAAGGATTACGTATTTTTCGTATTAATAAATATAATATATATAATATATATATAAAGAATATATATATATTATAATATTTATAAATATATATAAAAATATATATTACAATTTTTAATGGGACTCCCATGGGAGTCCCATAGGACTCCTATTGGTGGGCAGAGGGGTCTTGCCCAATCCCATGGACACTAGTCCCATGGGACTGGGACTAGATTTTGCTTAGTTCCATGGGACTTGCAGAGGTCTAGTAGTCCTTAGACCTCTGCAAGTCCCATAGGACTGAGGTGTTTTTAGTCCCAGTCCCATAGGACTAGTTTCCATAAGACTAGATAAGATCTCTCTACCCGTCTATAGGACTCCTATAGAAGTCCTATAGAAGTTCTATAACTACCTATTTTCTATCTAAATTTATATAAATATATAGAATATTATCTATTTTAATCTATATAAATACTAACTAATGTTTAGTACTAGCTGTTATTTATATATATAATATACTTATTATAAAGACTATAAGAAAAATTATATATTATTCTAGATTATTAGCAACTAGTAGAAATAACTTTATAAAATTAATATATATAATAATACACTAAGTTAATACTATAAAAATATCTATAAATTAAGGCTAAAATAAATCTAATATCTTTATATCTTATTTAAGATAAAATAAATCTACTTCTTAGCTAAAAGGCTATTTAAATAGGAAGTTAGCTTTTTCTTAAAGAATACTTTAAGAGACTTAATTAGTAGATAATAAATATCTAAAAATATCTTATAACTAATTAAATACTCTTTAATACTTACTAAGATATTCTTAATTATATCTAGAATATCTTTTATAGAGTGAAGAAAGGCTCTATTTTAAGCTTAAATATTAATAATAGATTTAATAAATTATTATAGTTTATAGATATAATTAATATTAATATAAGGTATCTAGATATTTAGAATAATAGAAATAATTCTATTACTATTCCTAGTAAAGGGTGGTATATTAATAAATCCATTAACACTATTATTAAGTATAAAATTCTAGCTAGTTTAATCTATAATAAGTGTAATAGATAGAATCATTTTTAAAATATTATTTATAATAAGATCTATATTAAATAATTTTATAAGATAATATTTATATACCTTTATTATATATAACTAGCTAAGATAATAGACACAGCCTACTACTTATACAATAATAACAAGCTCTATAAGAGTATATAATAAGTGAATATTCTTATATAAATATTATATATTCAAACTAGTACTATTTACAAAGTATAAATATACTATAATTATTAGCATCACTAGATTAGTATTAAATTCTATTAGAAGTTTAATATATTAGTGACTAGTCAAGTCCAAGTAATAGATTATATAAGAGATATCTATAAAATTTAGTAATATTATAGTAATTAGCTATTAACTAGGATTACTATACTATATAATAAACTTCTCCTAAAGATAAAATACTTTATATTAGACTTAATATAGCTATTTATAAAGTTTAGAAGCGCTCTATAACATAATATATAATACTTAAAAATAATCTAAGTTATAATAATCTTTAGGCATCTTATAAATAGTATCTATAAGATATTAAATATCCTTGCTATCTTTCTCTATATCTATAATCATCAACTTAAAGATCTTCTAGGATATATCTAGCGCTTTATATATAAGAGCCTTGCTAAGGGAACTATTATTATCTAATTTCTAAGCTAGACTATCTATTTTATAGATAAATAGGCTCTAGTATATATACTGTATATCTTATTATATATTAAATAGAATAAGTATATAGTACTAGTCTATTCTCTAAATAATACCATCTTTTATTATTTTATAGATAAGATTTACTAGTAGTAGTATAGAGAATAAATTATACTATTACTACTTAGATATAATAAAAAAATATTTAACTACTTAGTATATAACTAGTAAAATATTCTCTTTAATACTTTTACTATCTTTAAAAGATATATATAATTATATAGTGTGTTAAATCATAGTCTTTTTCTAAATTAGTATTAAAGTAATTATAATAGCTAGATTATCTAGCTTTAAATTATTCTATATCTATTTATTTAATCTATATATAGTAAATATTAATTTGTGATACTATAGATCTATATTATAGATAAATAGATTCTAGTTTTTTAAAGAAAAGAGTTTATTCTAAGCTTTCTTATTAGCTAGATTGAATAAAAAACTTAATATCCTCTTTAAATTCTTAATATTAGTAAAGGATGATGTAGCTAATATAAATAAATTAAATTAATCCCTTATTAATAATATCATCTTGAATGTCTGAGTATTTATATTATGAATTTAATAGACTTTATTAAGGATTAGGAGTCTAATTAGACCCTTAAGATATTATTTCTAATATATATTAGGCTTAGGTAGGATATTTATATCTTTATCTAGAGTATATCTCTTTAAAACTATCTAATTATATTAGATCTTAAGATCATATTAAGTAACTATGGTAAAATAAGATATAATAATAATATTCTAGCCAGGGCAGCTCTTCATAAAAATAGAATAATTATGATATAGTTTATTAATATTCTAGATATTATTCTTAGATATCTTTTTATATCTATTACTATAATAAATCTAGATTTAGAATACGTTAGAGATTCTATATATTTCTAAAACCTATTGATTAATTAAATATGGGAGTAATATAACTAAAATCAAGCCTTTTAATTCCTTATAGATCTATTTATTATTAGTAGTTAAGAATAACCCTTAAAGAAGCCTTTTATAGGGTTATAACTAGAATATATTTTTAGAATAAAAGCTACTATAGTCTAAATCTTTTCTAATCTAATATTATTAGCTAGAAAGCCACTAGTAAGTTCTTTATTAAGAAAAAGATTATATAATATATCTATACTAAGAAGCTGTTATATAATTATAGTATAAAAGGTATATATACCCTCTATATATAGTTTATCAGCCCTCTTAGAGATTTTAAATATTTTTTTATTTTACCTAGATCCTTCTGTTGTAATTTTATATTATCTAGTATTTAGTTTACTTTATAGACCTCTACTTAAACCTAGCAGTTTAGGATAATAAGTAGTATAATATTTATAGCCATTTATTTATCTAACTCCTAGCCTACTACTTTTAGCTTAATATTCTAAAGCTGCCCCTTCTCTAAAAATATTATAAAGATATTATAAATATCTAAGCCTTTAATCATCTTCTTTAATCATTTTTAAGGAATAACTAGAGCTATAGTCTCTTATATCTTCTAGTGATATAATTTAAGCTTATAAAAAGTATATAAGCTATTAGACTAGTTAGAAGCTTCCTATATAATATTTATTAGTAAAGATAGTATATTTAAATCTATAGTAAACATAAGTATTATAATATAATCAGAATTATATATAATATCTTCACAATTATTAGCAGCTTATTATTTAAATATATAGAATATAGTACTAATTATATAATTATATCACCAAAGGTCAGTAGTATTAAATATATTAGATTAATAAATTAGCTCTTTCTAAGCTAATATACCTAGATCTAATTCAATATCCTACTATTTTAAGAAACTATCTAGTGTATCTACTATTATTCTAATAAAGTCCTTAATATTTATAGTATTAATAATAAATAATAATTTTACTTTTTAATTATACTCTTATTTAATTTTCTTTATTAGAGCCTCTTTCTTTTTTTAAAGTAATTAAGTAAATATTTATCTAGTAATCTTTTATAACTTTTATTCTTCTTTTAGACTATATTACTCTGCATTACCTTCTAATTCATTATTAATATCAGGTTTATATTATATATTATAAAAAAATAGTCTTAGAAAAGCTATTTATAAATAGCTCTCTTAGAATAGATCTATTAGTATATTTTTATAAAAGATCTTTCTAAATATAGAAATTAGTAGACTAATTTCTTCTTTTTCTACTAAGTAATTCTAAGTAAACTCTATAGATAATTTCTCTAAGACTTTAATCTATTAGTAAGCATCTAGTAAATATATATAAAAAAGATTATATACTTCTTTAGCTCTAAGATATTTTATCTTTAAAATAGACTGCCACTATTTATTTTATTATCATTATAAATCTACTATAAAATTAATATAAGCTAGTTATAATATTTCTAACTATTTTTATTAATATTAACTTTCACTAAAACCTAGTTTTTAGATTATTTTAGCTATATTATTATGTTTATAACTATATTAAAATCATCTCTATATATATAAAATAATGTTTTAATCTTATATAGTAGAATATATCCTTTTAAGAGATAAAGTAAATAAGGCTTAAAGAAGTTATTTATTATCTATATATATAGCTATTTTATACTGCTAATATTTAGAGTTATAATAATAATATTTAATTAATTCTTTAACTAACTAAGGAGACTATTATATAATAATTAGCTAAGTAACTTTTATAGTTCTAATATAGATCTATTTTTTATATTTTAAATATCTATGATAATCTTCTTCTTATAATCTTTCTAATTATTATTGTTAAAATTATCTAAGAATTCTAAGGTATTTATAGCTCTATCTTTAACTAAACTCTAGATATATTCTAAGATATCTTTATTAATAAAGACTTTATTATCTAGTAGAATTAGATTATTTATTACTAAATCAATCTCTTCTAGTTTAGTTATAGAAAAAAGTCTTAGTTTTTTAAAGATTCTAGATTAATAGTCTTAGACTCTAGAATCTACTCCCAAACCTTGTAATTGTGTAATAGTGATAATAATATTAACCTACTAGTAATCTCTTTTAATATTATAGATTGATAATAAGTAGCTACTAAAGTTTTAGTAAATAATCTATAGGTTTAACTTCTTATTTTCCTATATTTTAGAGATATTATACTGCCTAGAAATATAATTAGCTTAAAATTCTATAATAGGGTGCTTTATTTCTTAGTAATAGATAGATCTTATTATCCGTTTATTATTAAAATAGCTACCTTAGAAAAGCTATTTATAGTTAAGCTATAGCACTAAACTTTATAAATAGGACTACTATAGAACAGCTTATAGATTTAAGACTACTAATTTTATTACTAAATTATATTAAAATTATAAAAAAAAGAGACTATTTACTAGTATATAGCTTGCACTCTCTAGGTATAGTATAATATATAGTAATAATAAGATGATATAGATAAAAAGAGGGTAAGAATATAAGATTAAAGGATAGAAAGAGTTAGAAAAGTTAAATTATTTTAAAAGAAATCTTAAATAGGAAATAAGCTTAATAAGAAAAGATACTAGTAGTTAAAAAATATTTCTAAAATAGATTATAGACTATATATTAGGTCTATATAGAGTTCTATTTTAATGCTAGAATAATACTTAGAATCTATTACTATATTACTAGGTTAATGATCTTTATATTAACTAATTTATATTTAATATTCTTAGTATATTAGTATAATACTAAAAATTTAATATCTATTATTTATTAATCAAGCTATTATTAATAGAGTTTTATAATAATATTATTATTCTATCACTTTTTTACTAGCTATAAATATTAATTAACTTAAAATAGCTAATAGCTGCTATTTCTTTTCCTTTTATTCTATTTTAAGGCTAAATAATTTTAGTACTTTATATAGTATTATTTATATTAGGTCTCTAGTAAAAGTTAGATAATTAATATAAAAATAATATTATTAAAATCACTTATTCTAGCTCTAGTATATAGATTTTATTTATTACTAACTACTTATCTTTTAAATTTAGATAACTTAAGGTCACTATTCTAGTAATAATAATCTTTATTTTAGTGATAATTTCATTGTATTTTAGGCGATCCTGTTATTACAGAGTTAACTAGGAATAGAAGAGATATAAAAAGTTGATTAATTTAAAAGAGATTATAAAATTAAATATAAGATTTTCTTAGTAATAAAAATCTATTATAATATAATATTAAAAAGCTTATTTATATATTATGCTATAACATATTATAAATAAAGAATATTCTTTAATATATATTAGCAGTTTATCTTATATCTATATTTAAATAATTACTATAGAATTAACTCTAGTTAATAAAGTGACTAGTTATTAACTATTATATAAGAATTAATTTTTTATTCTATATCCTTGTTTTCTAATATTAAATTATAACTCACTAAATTATTTAATACATATATTTAAGCCTAATAACTGATTATAATTTAGAAAGTAAAGCTATACTTTCTTTAACTAATTAAGAAACTATCTTATAGAAGCTATCTAAACTTTAAATACTTCTTATAGGTCTCTTATTTTATTATATCTAAAAACATATTAATAAAGATATATAAAGATTATTTATATATATTTCTAAACTTTTAATTATAATTTAATAGGACTAGCTACTAGTAATATATAAATTATATTAATAAAATAAATAATATTATTATAGCTAGTTTTATTTTAAAATATATATATCTATCTTATAATATTTATAAATATCTATTATTAATAACTCATCACTTATTCTAATCCAAATAGATTCTAGAGAAATTATAAGACTATTATTTAATCTATTAAAATCTTAAATAGCTACTTTAATAGTCTTTAATTATAATATACTTATAATAATATAAGATTATAGTTAAGAGACAATCTAGAATTTTTCTAAAAATCAGAAAAGATTTAAGCTTCTTCTATAGATAATTATTTAGACTCTATATTAATAAAACAAATAAGAGTTCTATAAGATTAATAGAAATCCTATTAATACTAGCTAATAGAAAGAAATATAGAGTATACTATATTATATTTCTTTAGTATATAATAGATTTTATAAGACTTCTAAAGTTCTAATATTATAAATAAATAAAGAACTTATAATATTTTTTCTTATTTTTAAGATAAGATTAAATAATATTTATATTATACTTCTTTAAGTTCTACTCAGTAAGTTAAAATAATTCTAGTATAGATTTTATATATTAATAATATCTAGATTTTTTTTATTTTTTAATACTAGTCCCTTATTATTCCTTAGAAGTAATCTTCCTAATAATTCTATATTATATTCTTTTATAATATATACCACTAATACTATCTATATATTAGATTAACTAGCAGCTTCCCCTCTATCTATAAAAGCATAGCATCTCCTATACCACATTTATTATAACTAGTTAGATCTAGTATAATAAAGCCTTAGATTCTCTATTCTAAAATAAATAAAGATAATTTTATTAATTAGTAGATAGAGATATAATTCTTAAAGAATTATTAAAAAAAGAAAATTAACTAGGAAGTAAAAAAATATTTATTATATTAAAATAATTTTAACTAGATAGTTTATCATCTAACTAGAGAGCCTTAAGTTATATATAAATAATATAGAATAATATTTTCTTATCTACAGAAAATATTAAATAGCATAAATTCTATAAAGTGATATTTAACTAGGGTAAAATATATAAAAAAAGTATATAATATTATATATTAATAAAATATCTAAGAATCTCTTTAATTTATAGTATATAATATAATTTCTACTTTGCTTTATAATACTAACTTATATCTTATATATAGACTTAATTACTGAGAAAGATAATAATAAAATTTAATAATAAAGACTAGGTATAAATCTAAATTAAATTTATTATAAATTCTTATCTTCTATTCTAGTTCCTTACTTATAAAGGCTTTAAGAATCTAATTTAATATATCTATCTAGCTTCTATTATACTAAATCTACTCTTACTAACTATTATTTATTATTAGCTTAGACTTTAAGTTAAGAGAAGATAAGTAAAAATTTTATCTTATCTCTTATCTAAGATAAAGATATTAATAGCTTTTAATTATTAGACCTTACCTTTTTAGTAAGCATTTATAATAATAACTAGATATTTTATTAATTAAAATTAGAAGTATTATAAGATTCTTCTAAAATTTAAGCCTCTTTATAAATAGCATATTAGTATAAATCTTAGTAAGGTTTTATTATAGATACTTTAGTAATATAATTTAATTAATTATGTATTAGTATTAATATATGATAATATTTTAAATAATAAAATCCTACTATAAGTATTTAATAATATAGTTAAGCCTTTAAATCTTCTAAAGAAGTTTTATCTTATATATATACTCTACTTAGTTTATATTATTTAACTAAGTCTTAAGAACTTATTATACCTTATAAAAATTAATCTAAAAAATAATAATCCTGACTAAGCCTGGTCTAATAAAGAAATAAAATAATTATAATAAATCTAAAAGAAAAATACTATTAATTATATACTTATAAAAGTAAGTAGATTAATAAATAAGATTAACCTTATAAAAAGCTTCTAAAAATTTAAAGCACTTAGATATAATCTCTAATCTTACTTCTTAACTAATATAAATCTTATTTGATATTTTATCTAGATATATAGATTAGCTATTTTTATTAATGCTAGTCTTTAAAGATATATAGTATTTCTTAATCTTTAAAATAAAGAATTAAAGCTAGTACTAATATAAGATATTAAGATATAATAGAATTCTATATTCTTAATATTATACTATATAAAATATCTTTAAGTAAGCTTTAATAGATACTATATTAAGTATAATTATATATAATTTCAACTTAATATAGAAGAATGATATTAGATTAATTATTTAATTTATATTATTTATCCTTTTTACTAATAGACTATTGTATTTTTAAAAATTAAAGATATTATAATCTATAATATTTTTTAAGTATATAATCTACTCTTTAATCATTTTAAAAGTTCAATACGCCAGCTTTAATAGAAATAAGTATCTTAGAAGTAAGAAATACTAAATATACTTAATACTAGTATAAAAAAGCTATAAATCTATTATAAAGCTATATAAGAAATCTATAGTAATCTTTATATAATTAGAATAATATTTATTTATAGTATAAGCTATAGTTCTTTTCAATATTAGAATAGGCTAATAATAATTTTAAATAGTATTAGATATATTATAATTTTTTAAAAGATTATCTAGAGTATTACTCTAAAAACTAGTTATAATTATAAATCTCTTTATTATCTATTCTAAAATTTAATAAAATAGAAAATCTATTTAATATTAAGTTATACTAAAGAATATAGATACTAGTAAAATCTACTATAAATAAGCTCTAGGATTATTTTAAAAGTAATAAGTCTATAATCTAATATTTTTAATATATATTAATTTCTATACTAGAGATTATAAAAAGAAACTATATAATTTCTAGAAAAAGATAAAGAATAAATATTCTACTCTTACTAGAGTTGTTAAAGATATTTTCTTAATTCCTATTATAAATATAAGAGTTAAATGACTTTTTAATTCTATTTAAGATATCTACTATTATTAATAAGAATCTTTAAACTTAACTATAATTTAAGATCTAATAATATTTTAATATATTTCTAAGTTTAATATTAAGATAGATAATAATCTAGAAGATAATAATCTTTTATTAAAAATTAATAGTGAAAAGATAAGACTTAAAAGATAAGATTATAAAATATTCTTTCTAATCTTATTAATAATTATAAGGAAAGTGATAGTAAAGAAAATTATAAAAAAAAAAATAACTAAGAGGAAATATCTAAAGTAATTAAAATAATAAAAATAATTATAATAAATTCTAAATCTATTATAATAGATTATATATTAAAGTAATTAAGTAAGTATATACTTAGAAAAAAAAAAAAGATAAAAGAATAAAGTAATAATAAATCACTTCTAGAGATTTAATATAGAATTATATAAAAGATAGATATAGTTAAATAGAAAAGATAATAGCTTTAATTATTATTAATAATAATACTATAAGCAGATTATTATTTATAAATTAAGGAATCTATAAGTTATAGAATTACTAGGGACTAGTCTATAAAGTATAATAATATTCTATAAACTTAATACTTAAAATATAGACTTATTCTATATAAATTATAAAGAGGATAGGCTTCATTATATTTAGACTGTTTATAGTCCTATAGATAGTCCTATAGGACTAGATGTCCATAGATATAGGGGTCCTGCCCACCTATGGACATAGGGGTCAGTCCTATGGCCCGTTCATGGGCGCCCACGGACAAGTCCCATGGAACAGTCCCATGGGACTTGCAGAGGTCTAGTAGTCCTTATAGCTAGGCTTAATCATCTTTAAAAGTAAAAGAAGCTATTGCGTGATTGGATGGGCAAATTTATCTAGACTGATATAAAAGATGTTAAAGAGTTAGAGAAATTAGAGAAGGAAGAGGAATAAAAACTAGTAAAGAAAAATAAGAAATATAAAAAGGCTAGGAAATAAGAGAAGCTAATTATATTAATACTTAATAATAATAAAGCTAATAGCCTAGTCTTAGATAATTCTTTCTAGCTTGCTGCTTTTTCTTCTTCAAATTAATTATTACTTAATATTCCTAAATCTTATTATAGTAATTTAAATTCTTAATAGATTTTTATAAGTTTTCTTCTAGTCTATATCTTTTCTATCTAATTAAGTACTAAATCTAATCTTTATTCTATTATCTATCTAGAACTTTCTTAACTTTATATTCTATATTATCTATTTTATCTTCTAAAGTTTCTAGGTTTCTTATTAGTTCTAATAATAATATATAAAAAATTAGATATATATATATTCTATTTAGTAACTAGAGTTAGTAGTTATTATTTTTAAATTTTTAGTAATTTTAAATAGTCTATATTTTACTATATTAAATTTATTACTTAATTATTTATTCTTAATATTAAAATTTTTTAATTCTATAGTTTATTATAATAAGTAAACTCTCTTTTTTTTTTAAAATTAATATATTCTTATATCTATTATTATAATATTATTTTATTTATATTTTTGTCTAAGTAATATCTTTAGCTATTATATTATATATCTATTATATATAAATAGCGTAGAATATTATAAGATCTAATTTTTTTTATAATAATATATCTTTCTATATTATTCTTAGATATTTTTTAAAATTAATAAAGTATAGTACTTCTCTAGTTAAAATATTTTTATATTATTTATAGTAAATTATACTAGTAGTAGAATCTCTATTTAATTATCTTAATTCTAATTAAGATAATATTATAAATATTATTTAATTATTTATATTATTCTTTCTATTAATTTATTTATCTACTAATAATTTACTATTAATAGTAAGTATTATATTCTATATTTTTCTATAATTATTTATTAATAATTTAATTAGAATAGCTTATCTCTATTTAATATAATTTTTATTAATAGTCTAGTCTAACTAAATACTTCTTATAGTATAAATATTATATATTATTCTACTATCATTTTTTTTATACTAGTTTAATAATTATATACTTTATAAGTCTATTAATAATAATTATTACTTTAGTATATTAGAGTCTAGTAACTAGATTCTTTAATTCTAGTAAGTCTTAGATAAAGTTCACTATAATATTTTTCTATAATATATTTAGTATATCTAATAGATTCATCTTTCTATAAGATTTATAGTTGATTAGTTTATTCTAGTTATAACTATTACATTGACTAATATATTCTAAAATCAATTTTCTTATTTATAGAAAATAGTATTGTCACTAGATCTTTTTAATTATTCTATTAATTCCTTAGTATCCTTGCATTAGTAGATCATAGTATTTCTAGATAATTTCCTTAATCATCTCCTTTGGTATAAGTATAGATCTATTATAAATTACTAATCTATCCTAGAGTATTGCTTCCTTATATACAATTGCTATTTGTATTATTTTGTCTTGTAGGGTTGCTTTTTCTATATATTCATAAAATCCTTGATTAGAGTTGGCATAGGTTCGGTTCGGTTTTTTGCCAAGAAACCACATTAAAAAATTCAAATATAAATAACTAGCTAAATATTATATATAATTAAAATCTAAATATATATTTTAATAAAATTATATATATTTATCTATATTTATATTTTAAATTTTCTTAAATAGGCTTAGTTAGCTTATAAATTAGGGTTAAAGATTTTTAGGTTCGGTTATTTTTTTAGAAAAAAAAATAAAATACCAAGTTTAACCCTAAATAAAACCCTAATTATTAGCCTTAATTTAAAATCATTAAATATTTATATTAAATATATATATTTTCTTTCTATATTTTATTATATTTCATAAAGATATATAATAGTGGATTTATAATACAAATAATACAAGATTTTTTAAATACCATACAGTTAACCATTTGCCAACTCTATCCTTGACCTTAATTTCTAATAGTGACTGTAGTAGCAAGTACTACTTTAGTATTATACTATATTCTATCTTCGTCTTTTCGCAGTATATTAGTTTTTGGTTGTTTAAGACTTAATATATAGTCTAGTCTTCTATTTAATATATCTATAATAATATTTTCTTTTCTCTTAATATATTTAATCCTGAATTTAAACTATAATAGATATTCTATCTATTATATTTATTATCTAACTAACTTCTTTATTATTATAAAGTACTTAAGATTATAATAATCACTTTATATAAAAATTTTTTTCTTAACTTCTTATAGGTAATACTTCTAATGCTTAAATATTTCTACTATTATAAGCAATTCTTAGTTATATATATTATAATTTTATTCTACTGTTATGAATTTTCTTAAGTAAAAGATAATTAGTTATAATTTTCTATTATTTTCTAGTTACTTAAGAATAATTCCTAATATATATCCTAATATATCTAGTTATATAATATTTAGTTTTTTAGGTTATATAATATAAGTATTAGAGTATTTTTAATTATTTTCTTAATCTTCTAGAATATTTTTTTTTTTTTTTTATTTTATTTATACTCTAAGTCTTTCTTTAAGAGTTTAGTAAGAGATCTAGTAATTTTAAAGTAATTCTATAAGTATTATTTAATATATCTATTTATTTCTAAAAATCTTTATAATTTTCTAATATTTATTAGTATAGATTAATTTATAATTATTATAATCTTTTCTAGCTATATCTTTAGTTTTTTTAGTGTGTAGATTATTCTTAAATAATTAATAATAATTATATTAAATTTATACTTCTTAATTTTAAGTGTTAATCTAGTATTTATAAGCTCTATTATAACTAGTTATATATATTTATTATATTTCTTAATTTCCTTTGAATATATAATAATATTATTAAAGTATACTATAATAAATATATTTAAATATTTTATTAATATATATATTATAAATTATATAAATTCTACTAGTAGTCTTTTTAAGCCTATTAGTATAATTATTTATTTAAATAATTCTATATCTATTAAAAAAGCTATTTTTTAAATATCCTTTTTAGTTATTCTTAAATTGTAATAATCCTATTTAATATTAAAGATAGTTATAATTTTTATATCTTATAAAAGATCTTTTTTTTATTCTTAATATAATATCTTATTTGTATTATCTATTATTCTATTATTTAATATTTAATAATTAATAATTATCTATTCTATTCTATCTTTCTTTAGTATAAATATTAATCTATTTAAAGCTAGTCTTTATTCTTTATAAATATATTTTATAGCTAGAAATTATTTAATAAATTTAGTTTTAAGTTCTAGCTGGTTATATGATTTATATTACTATTTAATTAATAATAATATAAATCCTAGTTTTAATAAGATCTATACTTTATATTCTTTTAGGTATTTTAGTAATCTATATTCTCTTTTCATAAATAATTTAATAAAGTTATAATATTTCTTAGATAACTTTATAAATACCTTTTTAATTCTTAATTATACTATTCTCTTAATTTTAACTATTTTACTAGTTTCTTAAATTATATTTTTTCCTTTCTTTTTTAAGTATTTTATTCTAGTTCTTTCTAGGCCTCTTACTATGTTTTATTTCTATTTTTATAATCTTATATTACTTTTACTAATTATCTTCTTTACTTAGATTAGTTTCTTTCTATTACCCTACTATTAGAAGATTTTTCCTTAATTCTCTTTATAAGCTTATAATCTATTTATACCCTTCTAGTCTCGTGTCTAAAGGGGCTTAATTAATTATAATCTTTCCTATTATCTAATTAATAACTAGGTTCTATATTTATAGCTATACTATTCCTAGAATAATATTATATCTCCCTATAACTAGTTCACTAAATCTAAGTATCATAATATATTTCCTTAATTTCATAAGAACTAGTTTAATCTAGATCTTATATTCTTTATTAATAGATTCTCTATTACTTCTAATAATAATAATCTATTTCTTAATTTTTTAAATTTTAATTC
The DNA here is from genome assembly GCA_004299765.1 of Talaromyces funiculosus. NCBI lineage: Eukaryota > Fungi > Ascomycota > Eurotiomycetes > Eurotiales > Trichocomaceae > Talaromyces > Talaromyces funiculosus. The sequence continues at coordinate 17,999 of CP036243.1, forward strand.
TTAGCTCTATAATTACTTTAGATTATAAATAATTTTCTAATATTCTTAAATTAAATAATACTTATAGCTTTTTCCCTTTAATAGTTATAATAATTATAATAATTTATTACTTTAGTATAACTATTATAGCTAGTAATTATTAGTAATATCTTTTAATATATTAATTATATCTATTAATATAATCTTTTAGAAATTCTTATTCTTTCTTATTATATTATATATATTTAAGTGCTTTATATTTATCTTTATCTATTAGATAATAGTATAGATATTTACTTTCTTTATATATATATCTATATCTAATATTTTCTTTAGAATATTTATATTTTACTCTATTTACTAGCTTTAGTATTTATAGATATTAGTTATTAATCTTCTTGCTTTTCTTATAATATTTATAATTATTATTATAGTAGGTTGTCTAGTAGATTTTATAATATCTAGTTCTAGTAAGATTTAGATAATATATATAAATATATTTAGATATATGTTTTAATTATCTACTATATATTATTATTCTATTTAATAGTAAGATATTTTTATAAATATATATTAATATTTTATTACTATTACTATGTATTAAATAATTTTAATATATCTATTTATAATAATATTTATAATCTCTAATATAGTTTTTTATATTTAATAAGTTTTTTCCTAGTAAGTTACTTTTATAGGTATATAACTATATAGATTATCTTTTTAATTTAGAATTTTTTTTTTATTTATTTATATTATCTTCTATATTACTTCTATTTTGTTAAGCAGGGTTTCTATTCTATATTAAGTTAGATCTTTATAACTTATTATCTTTTTATTATTATCCTAAACTACTAATTAAGTATAAAATAATTTAATTAATAAGAAATTTATTTTATATCTAGTCTTCTTATAGATACTATCTAATACTCTATTAGTTTTTTTCTAAAGTAGTATTTCTATTATCTTATAACTCTGTCTATTCTTTAGAGATATATAGTAAATATCTTTATATATAATTATAGATACTTAAATATTATTAATAATACTTTCTAATTTCTAATTTTCCTTATTATTATATATATAAAATACTCTTCACTCTTTCTTCTTCTTTTAGATAATAGTCATATTTTTCTTTTTTAAATCTATATATCTTGTATATGTCCTTATAACATGCTGTATATATAATATGCTAGTATCTAGGATAACTCAAATCCTTGAATAGTTATAGGCATAAATAGTTACACTCATTCAGCTACTCTATATTATTAAGTTCATCTTCTTATCTATTATCTATTTCTTCATCCATACTATCTTTAGTGGTGGCTAATACTTGGATTACTATTACTATAATCTGTCGTGTCTCTTGATTAGCCATTCTATAGGATTTCTTTCCCTTTCGACAGTCTCATACAAAATGCTCTAATATACCATAGTTAAAGCAGGCTTTCTTTTTCTTTAACTTATCCCTATTATCTTTAGTAAGAGTTATATTTATCTATATAATAATATCTCTATCTCTGTCTTTAATTTGTTGTCTCAGTATATTCACTTATTACTAACTTTAGTAAGGGTTTAATTCTTCTTTCTTAACATATCATTAATATAGCTGTATATCAATCTATAATATAGTTTCTATTATTTTCTTTAATATTTCTAGTTAAGGGATAATCTAAGAGATTTAGTCTTTTATATTTTCTTTTAGATTATTATAAAATTAGTCTTATAATCTTTAATCACTCTATTATAAATGTCCTAATACTTATAGGAATTTTAAGATATAATTATCTACTAATCTATACTACTATATACTTTTAATCTTATAAATAGCTTCTAATTTTTTATTAACTGTTCTATAGAGCTGGTTTAGTTTTTCTTTAAAGTATGCATAGCTGCTAATAAGATTAATTATTTCTAGATTATACTACTATTCATTGCTACTAAGCCAATTATTAATATATAGTCTAAACTATAATATAGTATCTCCAGTAAGGAAGCTTATAATAGCCATAACCTTATTAGTATCAGAAACAATTTGTCCTATATTATTAGCAAAGTAGATATATATTTTTAATAGAAATATTTTAAGAGTTCCCTTTTCTCCTAAAAAGAGTTTAATCTTATTAATCTTAACTTCTCTTAGCTCATTTATGGGTTATTTAGCCAGTTCGTATTTTAGCTCTGCAAGTTTTTTTTTATCGCCGTAATATTTAAGTCATTAGTGGTTACTCCACTATTTATTGACTGTGAAGGTGTCGTGGTTAGTGCTATAGTAGCATGCTAAGATATAGAGATTGCTGGAATAGTTATTAGTGCTATCTTAAATAGACTTCTCCAAAATAAGGGTCTTAAATTATTGTAAACCAATGCTTATCAAGCGTCTAGATCAGATAAATCTTCACTAAATAGAGGTTTAATAGTATTCTGCTTTCAAAGAGGCAAAGCCTTAGAAGAGTATTTAAGAAGATAAATAAAAGTGATCTAAAAGTAATAGTATACTTAAGATTAAATAGTTAATTTAAGATAGTAGAATAAAAGCTAGATATATAATAAATAAGTATTCTTATATATTCTATTACTATCATAGCTATTATAGAAAATTCTCTAATTTTTATATTACTTAGTTATAGCTATTATAGCTATTGCTCTAATATCTATAATACTCTAACCCTAAGGTTGTGGATAATCCTTTATTCTATTATACATTAGTGTCCATAGACTAGCGTTGTAATCATTAGCTGTGGCTTCTTGGTTTCTGTGACAATTATTCTTTTATTATAAAAAATCTAGTTAATTTATAGAAAAAGAATATATTAAAAAATATAAAAAATATATAAAATAAAGAATTTTAATAGAAAATAAATGATAAAAGAGTTATTTATAAAAATAGATTATAATATTAATAATCTCTAAATTATAAATAAAGCTAGCTTAATATATCTTAGCTTCTATAAATTTTATTAGCTATAATCCTAAACCATTCTTTAGTTTAATGTAAACTAATGATAGTTATAACAGGTATATCAAATCTACTACTACTATTACTAGATACTGACGTCTATCTAGAGTCATCAAAGCGATTCATTATTCCAGATTAATCAGGTCAGCATCTAGAGATCGTCCCTCGGTTAAGGCTCAGGATTCACATAGTGCCAAAATATTTCTCCAAAACAGGGATGATAGTACATACTACACAAAGAGACCTCCACAAAGGATATTAAGATAGCTAAGATTCTTATTCAAGCTGTAAATCCCGAAAAAGTCCTTCCAGGTCCTCAAGAACACTGATCACATCCTTATAGAAAGCCTTCTAAAGCGCAGGACTTGTGAAATCACTGTCATGCCCAAAGTCGCAGTGCAAACACTGTTTAATAATTTTCTTAAAACTCATGCTAACCTTGCTGTGGCATTACTCTACGACTCTATATGCCGTGAAATACTCCACAAAACCCCATGTTTCTCCCTTTTCGAGGTCGACTGGCTCCTGAAGTGTTCCTATGGGAGCTTAGAATGCGAGTTCCAGGAACATGACGCCCAGTCCAAACAAGACTAGGTTCTGAATGATGTAGTGATAATCAGATGATCGGGACTGAGGTTATATTAAAGAGCTTGGTGCCTGGACAGAGGCAGCCATATATAGTAGGATAGGTCATCTTTGCTGAAGAAACGTATCATGATCATCGAAAAAATAGACGTCATTGCTAGACCATACTTTTTTCAACCAAGGTGTAGCATGGTAGTAGAGAACAGCAGTAGCGAGATATCTTGCCAGCCATACACGCTCATAGGTACTCATTTCTTTCATAGGATTGCCGTTTGATATCGAGACTAGTTAAGACAATGATGTAGATGTAGTAGAGCTGCCAGTCTGGCTCCCCAGGTAAGCCAGATACTTACAAGTCTCATTGTCTCCAAGGAGACCAATGCAACCATTGCAAATTTGCTGGTCAAGTGACCTTTCGACCACAGCGCAGAAGTTCCGCTGCAAGTACAGGTTTGGTATTCCTGCAATTAGTTATATCAGGTGTAGTGGTTGTGCAGGCCCCTTAGGAAGATAGAACTATATACTTCTACAAACCCTTGACGAGCAACGATTTCCCTCACTCTAGCTCGATTATCGCTTGAGAGAGGATATGATTGCTGTGGTCGACATAGAGACTAGCTCAGAACTTGTTTCGACAGATTTGATGATTAATTCAACGTTAATCCAAACAGCATTCCCCGACTTCATAGAATATTGGGTAAAGGCCACATCGAATCGCACCCTTATCGATGTTTGGTCAAGGTCTAGGTGAAGAGAAAAATGCACGTCATAAATAGTGTGTAAGTTGCAGGCTGTTACAAGTGCATCATAGAGACTGCACACCGCTTGCTGAACAATATAGAATTGCTGGAATTCACAACGACTTCTAGTGGTCTTGGCCGTATTTGACTCTTCCCATAGGAGTGGCTGGTTGATTTGAGGGATCGAGGATGTGAAGGCCTATATTAGGGACTTAAGATCTTCAAAGGCATGCTAGTTATTCATCATTTAGCTTAAGATACCAGTTTTTAAGTGTTGCCGTACCTTTAGCGTTTCCACGGCACTCTTAGTTTGTTTTTTTGCCTTAGTAGCAGCAGGGAGGCGCTTGGTAAGCCCATGAATCTACTCAAGCTTCTTCTCTATCTCTAGAGCTGCCTATAGGTAAAGATTTCTCAACAAACCCAAGTGATCGTTGACAGAGTCTGGAGTATCTGATGACAAACTCTTCACATTTTCTACAAAGACAACACGCTGCGTTTTCAATATTTTTCTTAGATCAATATCCCGAGGCAAACACTTGCGGTACTCCTTAAAGCAGGCAAGAGTGCTTTTAAAACAGGTTTCAATCCGCAGCAGAACTGCAATTTTAGTTAGGAACCGGATATACTTTAGAAAGAACCACGTTATACCTTGCGTAATATCACCATCACTGCTGTCATAATTTTTTATAAATGATATCCTTCATCGCCTCGACTTGATTAGATCTCCGAGGGACTGTTGATAGATGACTCAGGCTCTCCGTGCAACAAGTCCTTGATTCGAATATCCCCTTGTTCAGCCTGATCAACAGCTGCCCACTATTCCAATAATGACTTCATACACGCGGTGGCTGCCCCAGCTATATACTTCTGCCATTTCTTATCCTTATAACTGTTGGCATAGTCACATACTCCCTTAACAACAATAAATAGCATGTTACCACAGACTCCCGCACCCTCCATCTCAAACGCAATGACATTCTCCTCTCCGGCAATCCTATCTCGGTCCACGCCAGATTTCATGACCATATCTCCCGAAGCTATCCACCCGAAATGAATGTCGATTCCACTGGGACCCTTGCGCGAACGGGCTACCATTCTCTCCAGGTCACAATTCAACTTCTCACAGGTGGAGTCTTACGCCTTCTTGCAAGGTTCACCCTTCCTGCACTTTTTACATTTCGACGAACCATGATACTTGTGGTGATAGGTTGGCTCGAAGAGCCGATCTTGCTGCCTGCTAGGGCAGTGGTAATCATCATCCTATGTTTATAGAGCAGTGAGATAGTAGTACGTTCTGCTGAGTAGATTTTAATGGCCCTTTAGGCCTTTCAACTTGCGGAAGAAGGCTGGTACTTCACTGTCCACGGCTAAGCGAGTTACGGTTTCCTTGCACTGAAATCCTCCGGGATACATCTTCCCAAAATCATACATTAGGATTTCGTCGCTAATTACAATATCACCAAGGAATATCCCATCTTCAGTTCCTTCTAGCACGCCTCCGCAAATTCCAACAATCAACGCGAGTCGAATACCCTAAAAGCTCGAACAGTAACTCACTACAACACTTGCTGCGTGAGCCTTTCCCATGCCGGCCATGTAGGCAAGCACAACGTTGTGATTTCCAATCACCCCAATCCGATATGCATTTTTGTCTCCAGCTGCTTTACCATATCGATCGCCATCTTCGTCCCAGAACCGGTCGAATACTGACTCTACAGCATCGGCTTCAAGCTGTAGAGCGCAGATGATTGCAATATCAAAATCTCTCCGTGTTTTGGGTGGAAATGGGTGTTTCATCGTCGTGTGTTCCGGTCGGGAGATTCATATAGTAGGCTAGTAGACATCGCAGAAGTTAACTTTGAGGACTTTCAGCTGGCGGGGTCAGCCTCGCCACGTGTGTCACGGGCCCTTGTCTGCCTTGTCCAGCTAATAAGAATGGCAGGATAACCACTTTGCAAACCTTGCATTCTCAACCCCTCCCAAATCAAAGACCGCTTCTCATCTTCTTGCATTTAGTACAACCCATCGTTATTGCCAGACGCACGATGAAAGGTGCCAGAGGCACATCGGAATTTCTCGGTGACTGGCTCGTGTCCAGAATCGATCACAGTTCTCAAGATCCCAACGTTGGCTTCGTTAAAACTCTGTATCAAACGTGTTCCTCGGCTCTTGTGTACCTTTGGAAATCACATTTTCGATCGAGATCGCATACCCTACAAAAACGGACCCTGCAAAAGGATGTCGCAAGCATCCGATTATGGGAAGAGAACTTCCCTTCTGGGCGTCTTGACACAATTCTTAACGAATCAAGTGACTTGAAGATTAACGTGCTCGAGAACCTAACTGAAATCAGCAAAATTCTCGTCCCTTACTTGGGGGACTGCAAGAGTCCAATAAACATAGAACGAAACGACATCAAGTCGAGAAAGACTTTTGCAGATGAGCTTAAGATGCAGTTGGAGAAAGCAAAAATAATACTCGGCGCGGAAGAAAGATCTAACTTGTCTTCGGATAACGAGACCTCTGATGATTCATTATCAACTACTAGGCATCACGAGAACCGCCTTGGGCGCCTTCACTACTATATAAGCTGTCTAATAGATCTTGCGCCAGTGATTGAGAAAAATATATCCTATTTACAGCGCAAGGTGGCAGCTGGGATTGTGTTTCGGTTATCTCACGAAGCTCAGCCTTATGCTATGCGTATTCGCGATAGGTCGGTGTTATCACGAAGATCTCTTTTCTATAATCTACGTTAACATACCAGACAGATTTACAAGTGCACCAGTTTATCTTGTAGAACAGCTAGCAGAGGCCAATTAGGAAAGATCCATCCACATTAGAGCGCAAAAAGAGGACGGACTATTAGTAGTAGGAGAGACACAGACAGTGTTCAAGCCCTATTCCCTCTTCCACAATTCTAGCCTTGGAAGTTCCATTCCCACAGTTTCACAGTATACTAACTCAATTGCTTCTCATACTTCGTTCTTCTCAATTGCTGGGGAAGAGTCCCAAGGCCGACCCCAAGTTCCTCCTCTTCTACAGGACTATGGAGTTCCATTTAAATGCGACTACTATAGAAGGACTATGTCTATACGAAATCAAATTAAGTGGAAGTAAGTTCCTACATGAGTGCACAAATAGTATTCTATGATCAAGGATCATACTAATAGAACAGAATACATATTTTTACCGACTTGCAATCGTACCTTTACACACACAAAAAATGCCGAGATACTCTAAAGACCTTTTCCACCCGTAAACTATGGGCAGATCATAAATTCAACGAACACTTTACTCTTCTACATTGGCGCTGCTTCACCTGCAGGGCGATCACTAGCACGCAGCAATCATTTGTCAACCATTTGACTAAAAGTCACAATATTGTCTTAACTAGGCATCGTTTGACTGCCGCAATTACGGAGGCTCAAGAGACAGATTTGACACCAGAATTCGGAAAACATAAGTGTCCGTTTTGCTCACAGAGTGGTTGGCAAACAAGAAAGGCATACACAACTCATATCAGACAACACCTAGAGGAAATCTCACTGGCATGTCTCCCAAGAGATAAAGGCGGTACTAGTGATAATAACTTGGATAACGACACATCCAGCGCTACAACCAGGATTGCTGCGGTTCATCTTTCACAACCCTCATCAGCCCCCTATCAGAATCCGATTGCCGTATCCGGCAAAGAGGAGCAGGAGACAGAGCTTCTGCATTTTCTCCCTGGCTCAGTAAGTCCAATAAATTTTACTCCCCACTCTCCCGCCGCGTCTTTCATGCCCTACAGCGATAACCTCGAGCCATCACAGGCGCCACCCCTCATTGTTCCAGGAGCCACGCACTCACAACCGGTGTCAGTCTACGACTGCCGATCACACATCTCCTCCATTCACTCCCACCGCTCCCAGCGTAGTCCCGCGCTTAGCAGCATTAAAGCCAATGACGAGGTCCACCAGAAGAGCCGCTGCCCACACCCAGACTATAGCCGCACCTTCAAAGATTTAAAGTCACACATACTCTCTCACCAGTCTGAACAGCCGGAGAAGTGCCCTATCATAACATGCGCGTACTACACCAAGGGATTCGCACGCAAGTACAACAGGAACCGCCACCTTTTAACCCACTATAATAGAACAATGATATGCGGCTTCTGCCTAGGCTCGGGCTCCCCAGCTGAGAAGAGATTCAACCGCACAGACGTCTTCAAACGCCACCTCATCTTGGTTCACGGGGTGGAGCGAATGTCGCCAAACTACCGCAAGCGCAGTCCCACCAGGCCGACTCAGAAGGGCAAGTGCTCGACCTGCTCGACGACTTTCAGCAATGCCCAGGACTTCTATAAGCATTTAGACGACTGTGTGCTGAGTATAGTACAGCAGGAAGAGCCCTCCTATCATTAGTTTATATTAAGCTAGAGGATAACTCAGGGTTACAGCTAATAAAAATTATAAGAGCTAGAGTTAATTTACTTAATACTATTTATAACTTAAAGAAAAATAATTTTATAATTTATTTTTAGCTATAGTCTATCTTTTATAAATTTTCTATAATTATTATTTAATAGGAATATTCTTTTTATTCTAAATTATATTTATATTTTTTAATAGTCTTTAAGACTCTTTATTAATAAAGAAATTATAATTTTTTTTATATCTTTATATTCTATCCAAAATACCTAATTGTCGGCAAGTAGATGACAATTAGGGTTCGGGTTAGGGTTATTTTTTCCCTAACAAAAACCTGGGGTTAGCAGGTAGCTGATAATTAATATAAAAGATAGCTAATAATTAGCTTTTTTAAAGTATTTAGATTTAAACTTTTACTAGATATTTACTAACTATTTATCTATAGATCCCTGTAACTTTTATTTAATTTAATAGTATAGATATCTTATAATAATCTAATAAAATTAATTAGTTTAATAAAGAAATTTTAATTAAAATAATAAAAATTTAATTAAACTGCTATTTATTAATATATAGATATAATCTATTATTAAATAATATATTAATCTAAAGGATTCTACTCTAGTAAATCTATATATATTTTATATAAACTATTATTAGTTCTACATAATCATACATATAAAGATAGGATTAATATAAGACTAATCTAATAAATCTAAAAATAAAACTAAATCAATATTATATAGAATAACTTTAAATTAATAACTTAGTTCTTAAATTAATTATTAAAGAATAGAGCTATTATTATAGCTAGAAAAAGAAATAAAATCCTTACTTATAGCTTAAAAAGACTTTTTTCTATATTTATTCAAAGACTAGAGGTCTAATAATATATATAAAAGATAAGATATAAGATTAAAAATATAAAGCTATTTCTAGAATATAAAATATATATAATAAAGATTAATAGGCCTATAGTAAAATAGAATAATCTATATAAAATATATATAGATCTACTAGAGTAGAATCCTTTAGATTAATATATTATTTAATAGCGGATTATACTTATAGACTAATAATTATATTAGTTAATTATATATAATATTACTATAAAATTAAAATCTTAGAGTATAAATATATTATATAAAATCTAATAAAAGATTAATCTCTAGCATTATAATTATTCCCTAATTTTAATATTAATATATAGAATATATTAATATAGAGAATATCTTAATAATATATATTATAAAAGCTTATAGAATTAAATTTATACTTCTTTTATTATTATAATTTATAGAGGATTATATATAGTTCTATAAAATTATAATCTTTTTAGATTACTAGATAGCTCTTTAATTAATTTAAAATCTATATAATCTCTAATTAATCCTATATCTAAGACTATATCAATTTATATTAGAAATATATTAAAAATAGTATTAAGATTAATATCTACTAGATCTTTAGTTATAAAGGAGTTTTTAGTAATAAAATAATAGATTAAGCTACTAAATATATAATACTTATAAATATATATTAATAAAATAAAAAGAAAACTATTAATTAAATAATATTTAATACTACTATTAAATACTAGATTCACTATAAAACTAAAAAGGTGTGAGAGATAGCTTAGAATAAATAAAAAAATAATAAATTTCTAAAAAGCTTATTCTAAAGCTACTTTATAATAATCTAGAATATTAGATTTATTTATATAAAGCTATATTATCTATTCTTATCTAGATCTATATAATATAAGTTACTCTAGGCTACTACCTCTAATAGATTAACTAATATATAAATCTATATAATAATTATAAATTAAATAGTTAAACTATTAAATCTATTCTACTAGATTATTATATATATATAAAGAAATAAGACCTTATATAGATATAAATTAAAGAGTTATAATATATAATAAATATATAGATATTATTAAAAAGAAATTAGTAATAGTTATAATTATATAGTTTATAATTAATATAGAGATATTAGCGTAGTCTTATAATATAGATCTAAAAGAAATAGATACTTATAAAAAAATAACTAAATAATAGAATACTAGCTTAAGAATATAAATAAATATATATACTAATAGTATAAGCCTTAGATTAACTTACTTATTAATAAGAACTAGTAACTATATAGATATAAGCCTTAGATTACTATAAATTAGGCCTATTAATAAAGATAAACTAGAGAATAAAAATAAAAATATAAATATATTAATTAATAAAGATTTATATATTAAAGATAAGTAACAAAATAGACATATATATAATTAATATATAAATAGAGAAAGTATATAACTTAATATAAATTAATATAAATTAGTAGATATTAAAGATATAAGAATAAAGGATTTATAGGATTAATAGAATTAAAAATAAAGATATAATATATAAAAGCTAATATATATATTAGTACTATATAATTATTTTATTTTATTTAACTATTTTACACTTATTATTTATTTTATTTATATAGTTTATATTCTTATAGTTTATTTTTTAATATACTATTTAGAGTAGTACTATAATTTAGTATTAATATCTATAGATTTAAATATTCTAGAATAGTAGCTTTTTAAATTTAGCTAGTATTAAGTAGTATTAAATCTAGAAATATATATATAAAAGTATAAATATTATTAAATTTATTTAAATCCTACTTTTATATACTATATATAGAAGTATAAACTATAGATTTAAAATTAAATTATACCTATATAAACTATATAAAATAAAGATTAATTTACTTATTTATTAAGCTTCTAGGAATATTAATTCTAATTTAGACTAGATCTATATTAAATTATATTATATCTTATTAATATTTTATATTAATTTTTTTCTTATTAATATCTTTTTTATCTACTTAAATTTTTATTTCTTAATATCCTTAATAATTTATAGAATATTTTTATAAAATAATATTCTTTACTCTATTCTCTATTTATAGATATATTTTTAATATTATTAGCCTACTTTTTTATATTAAAAAGATAGAGTAAAATAAAGAATATATATTTAATAAATTAATTTTTACTTTCTTTTATAATTTTCTTTATAATTTATAAGCTATATTTATAAAAAATAATTTCTAATACTTTTTTTTATTTTAAATTATATATATAATACTATTAGCTTATTTATTAATATCTAAAAGTAAAATTAAGTAAAAAATAATATACTTAATAAGTTAATTTTTATTTATTTATTATTAAATAATTATTCTTCTATATTATATATTTTATTACTAATTTAATAAGCTTTTTTATTAATCTTATATATTTTATATAGAAGTGTATAAAGTTCTAAATTAATTTTTAATTAATTAACTCTTACTTATTAGATTTATTTATTTTTTTTTAAGCTATATTATTTCTTTATTTCTTATTAATCTGCCTTTAAGTGCTAGGAATATATTTTTTATAGATATAATAAACCTACTAGAGAATTATATATTAATAATACTATCTATTTATTTAATAACTAATCTATAATATCTAAAATAGTTCTAGATTAGTAATTATATTTTTACTAATATTTAATCTTTTTAGAATTATATAGATAAGCTTTCTAATTATATTCTTTTAGATAAACTAGCTTTAATCTATATATCTTAGTATAGAGATCTTAATACTCTATAAATAGATTAAAAACTCTATTAATAAGTTTATTTTTTAATTTACTAATTATATTCTAGCTAAGATATCTAGTATTATAGGATAATCTTTACTAGTAGACACTATATATAATAATATCTAAAAATATTTACTAAGATCTAAGATAAATAATAAAAAAAGTAATACTAGCTTCTAAATAATTATTAAAAAAGTATTAAAAATTAATAAAAAATTATAACTATCTAGCTTTTAATCTATATCTAATTATAAAATTATATAATAAAATTTAATTTACTCTATATATTTTATTCTAAGTAGGATAATATAAAGGATTTTATTAACTATATTCTTATTAAATAATAAAGAAATTTTTAAACTAAATAATATTATAGTCTTAATCTTAAAGATATTAATATTAATTATATAATTAAACTTACTAAATATATTAAAGAGAAAGGCTTTAAATATTTAATTATTACTTAAAACTATCTTTATAATCTTAAAATTAGATATAGTATTACTTTATAATTTAATAAATATAATATAATTTAAGAGTATCTTTCTAATATTAAATACTTTAATAATTATTTATCTTTAAAAATCTTTTTTTATCCTAGTAAGAACCTTTAGCTAGCTAATTTTATATAAATTATTACTAGCTTTCTAATTATATTTCTTATAACTTTCTAAATATTAAAAAAGTAAGTAATAGCTCTAGATTTTAACTATAATTTTAAACTAAGATTTAATCTATAAACTAATATCTTTATATCTATAAATATCTAGACTAGCTAGTATAATTATAATTAATAATATAATAACTCCTTTAATAAGATAGATATAAAAATTAAATTAGAATCTTTATCTTTAAAATATTAATATATAACTAGATTTACTACTATATACTATATATAGTAATAGATAAAGATAAATAAATAAAAAATAAGATCTATAGAAGAAATTAAATTAATATTTTTTACTTCTATATACTATACCTAAGAATATATAGATAAGAATAAAAATAAAAAAAAAAAATAAGAAAAAAAAAAAGAGATAAATAGAATTAAGCTAGTATCTAATACTTCTATATATTATATAGAAGTAGATAGAGATAAATAAATAAAAATAAAACTAATAAATATAAATAAAAAAAAGAAAGATCTAATAAATATAAATAAAGAAAAAAAAGATTTAATAAAAATAGATAAAAAAGAAAAAGATTTAATAAAAAAATTAAGCTAGTATTTATTAATTCTATTTATATTATTAAAAAATAGTTAGAGATATATAAGAAAAAAAAGCTAATTTATATAAATAAAAAAAAAAAGAGTTAATAGATATAGATAAAAAAAGAAAAAGCTAATAAATATAAATAAATAAAAATAAAGCTAATAAAAAGAATTAAACTAGTAATTATTACTTCTATATTCTATATTCTAAAATATATAGATAAAGAATAAATAATAGAAATAGAAAGAACTAATCTAGTAATTATTAAATTAGTAATTAATGCTTTTATATACTATACTTAAAAGAATATAGATAAGATATAGATAATAAAAATAAAAAAAACTAAATTAATAATAATTAAACTAATAATAAATACTTCTATAGATTATATTAAGAAGAATATAAGTAAAGAATAAATAATAAAAATAAAAAGAATTAATCTAATAATTATTAAATTAATAATTAATACTTCTATAGATTATACTTAGAAGGATATAAGTAAGATATAAATAATAAAAATAAAAAGAATTAAGCTAGTAGTTATTAAATTAATAACTAATATTTCTATATATTATATCTAGAAATAAAATAAAAATAATATAAACTTATTAGTCTAATAATATAAATATTCTAAGATCTTTATTTCTATAATAATTTAGGCTATTAATAAACTTTAAGTTTATAATAAGAAATAATCTACTAATAAGAATAAAATTATTATTTTTTTAAATAGATAGTCTATTACTTTTAAAAATATATACTAGAATCTTATATAGAAGAAAAAAAATAGATTATATTATATTTACTTAAAGCATATTATATCTATAATTAATATAATTTTTAATATTCTTATTAGTATTCTTTTACTTTACTTTATTAAAGCCTTACAGTCAGTGATATCTAGAAATATATAATATAAAAAGAATATCTAAAATATAAAATAAATATATTAGTTTAAATATACTTAATAAACTAAATAAGTTAAATTAATTAATAAATTTAATCTATAGAAATTTAAGATATACTAAAAGAACTATAATTCTAGCTTTAAGAATTAATTAATTCTATTAACTGTGTAGTATTAAGAGATAATTTTATAAAATCTATATAAATAATATAAATATAAGAAGATAATTATATTAAAAAATTTCTATTAGAATAGCTTAGCTACTTTTTTTTAATTATTTAACTAGTAGACTAATAATAGTCTAGAAAACTATATTACTAAGTAAATAATAAAAAAGATTAAAATAATAAAATATTATATAAAAACTAAGAAGTATATAATAAATAATATTTTTTTAAATTTTTTTTAGTATAATCTTTTCTAATAGCTTATTAAAATAGATTTTATTATATTTATTTTATTATAGTGTTTTATTTTAATTATAAAAATAGTCTAATTAATTTTTAGATATTATTAGTGTCTTAGCTATGTATTTTTATATAATTAGAGATAGAAAATAAGCTTTTTTTTAGCTATTATTATTATAATTATAACTTACTACTCTATATTCTTATTAGTATTAAAGCTAATTTTAATTTATTATATTATAGTACTATTTTATTAAGAAGTAATTATTTAACTATTAATCATTTTTATAATTATTATAAGCTATAAGATTATTTATACTCTAAAATAAAGTCTTTTTTTTATTTTCTAGAGAATAAAGAACTTTTAATAGTTATATCTTAAAATAATATACTAATTAAGATTATTATTTAACTACTATAGCCTGCTAATATAGTTATATAAAATAGAATTATTCTATTCTATCTTTTTTATTAACTAGAGTATATAAAGCTAAAAATAATAATTAAATTTCTACTCTACTTTATTCTACTTAAGTATAAGTAGTAGGAGAAAGTTATATAAAAATATATTAATTATTTACTTTTTCTATTTAATAATAATTATCTATTTAAATATTATATATTTAAGTACTATTAGATCTTTTTATTTATTATAGATCTTAATTATATTAATTAACTTATATCTATTATTCTTAAATAGGATATTTAGAATACTATAATCTATAGAATTATAAAAATCTTGCTTAGTATAGATTATAAATTTATATAGAACTATATTACTATCTAATAAAAAATAATATATATTAATTAAGTATTAATAAGACTATATTAAAAAAGTTAAAAAAGTTTTTATAATAATATAAATTACTTCTATTTAAATATATTAGATCTTGATTCTAAGACTAATATAATTATTATTATAATTATATTACTAATTATAGATAGTAATATTAAGTTTAATAATAAGAAAGATAATAAGAAAAGTAAATAAAAAAAAAATAATAAAAAAAAAGTATAAAAGAGAATAATAATAATAAATAAAATTATTACTTAATATATATTAGATGAAGAAAAATAATAGAGAAAAAAAACTTAGAAAAAATTATACTTAGAATATAAAAGAGAGATTAGTAGAGTAAAATATTTTATATTATTAATTTAATTAACTAATATAAAAGCTCTATTTAAAATATATAATATAATCTATAAGTAAAGTAATACTATAAGTAAATTATTATTTTTTTAAAAATAACTAATAATTAGTTTTTTATAATTAATTTATATTAAATTTATATTATATCTTATTCTATTATTTACTTTTATATCTCTATAATTTTAGTGCTATACAGCCTATTAATAAAATATAAAAGTATTATAAAATTACTAAATTTAATAGTTTATAGTTTTATTTAAATAGACTAGAAGCTATTTAAAAGTTTAAATAAAATATAATTTATACTTAGTTTAAAAATACTATTTAAAAATTTATTCTATAATTTATTACTACTATAAAGCTTAAATAATTATATAATATACTTTATTACTATTAATAATATAATAAATCTAGATCTATTATAAAATATATATTTTAAGTAGTTAATAGATTTTCTAGTTATTATCTACTATAAATACTAATACAGTATATAGTCTAGCTAGATTAAAAATTATTTATAATATATCTATTATTATATATTACCTGCAATTTAGATTTAATTAAAAGATAAGGTTTATAGTTAGCTTAATTTTACTATAAATCTAATTAAATTAGATATTCTATTTATTTAAAACTAGACTATCTTTTATCTTATTAATTTATTAAATAGTTAGTAGTACTAATTATTATTTAAATCCTATTTATATATATATCCTAATATAAGCACTATATAGTAGTATTAATTAAAAAATATAATTAAAGCTAGACCTCTTTTAATAACTATCTAATATAATCTAATATATAAACTATTTAAAAGTAATAGAAATAGATATATTAACTAGTTCTATACTAATAATTATTTTTTTAAAAGACTAGATCCTAGTATTTTATTATTCTTAATAAAGAAAAAGACTTTTATTCTAATCTTATTATATTTAGATCTATAATTTAGGAATAAGCTAGCTAGTAGTATATTAAATATAAGAAATAAGCTATTAAGTAAATTTAATTAAACTATATAGATAAAATTAATCTATAACTTTATTAAACTAGCTAGATATTATATTTAGATTCCTTTTCTAATAGCTAGCTATTAGAATATATTAATATATCTATTATAGATAATAATATTAATAATAGCTAGATTATTAATTCTAATAAATATATTATCTAGGCTATATAGAAGGCTATAGACTAGATTAAATAAATTAACTAGTAATCTATTATCTATACTAATATATTTATATATATAAAAGCTATTTAGATAGAATAATATTAAATCTAGTATTATCTACTAGAGGTATATCAAGATCTAAAAACTATTATTAAATATATTTATCTATAGTAGTAGATCTTAATATTTTTTTAATAGATCTAGATTAATATATCTAACTAGAGATATCCTTTATATTAATTTACTCTATAATAGTAAGTAATATAGAATTAATTAATAAAGATTATTTATTCTATTATTTAATCTCTAAATCCTAAATAATCTATTAGATTATAATCTAAATAATATTATCTATAAGAACTTAGTTTATTATTTATTCTAAGTAAATTATTTAGATTAAAAATAAATTATTTATTAATAATAATAAAATAAATTAAGATATTAATTAAAATCTTATATTAAATTCTATATTAAAGAGCTTTACTCTATTATTAATCTCTATCTAGTAGATATATTTAGATTTTTATATTAAGCTATTAAACTAGTAGATAATATATTAAGAATATAATTATATATTAATATATACTATAGCTATATTAAGTATTTAAAATTAAAATAAATAGTAGATCTTAAAAAATTATTTCCTAATTTTATCTAATATAATTAAGCTAGCCTAGTTTATAATAGTTTATAAAGCTATAAAATTAATAGATTTAAATAAAAAAACTAAGCCTACTAGCTCTATATAAAAAGTAGAGTAGAATAGTATATATAAAAAATCTCTAGCTTCCTATTCTACTCTATCCTAGAAAGGATATTTATAGTAAATAATATAAATAATAGATTAGTTTATAATATAAAGATTTTAAAATCTAATATAATAGATATTAAATTTATAAATATATAGATTAAAGATCTATTATAATATTATAACTAAAGAATATATAATATAGTAAAATATAGATAAACTACTATATAAAAATATTAAATTTATAATATAATAATTCTATAATATAATTAATTATACTATATAAAATATATAGTAAATCTTAATAAAAGATTTATTATAATATATTTCTAATTAAATATCTACTATTCCTTAAGATTAGCTATATAATAATCTATTTAATAAGAATCCTAGTTAGAGTTTTATACAAGATCTATAAATCCTATAGCTAGTTAATAGTATAAGCTAATTATAGCAGCATATCTAGAATAATATATAATTATATAATTAATTTATATAAACTAATAAATAAGGAATATAATATATATAATAATAAATATTTTACTAGTAGATTATTATATTTCTAGAGAAACTACTAATAGTAATATAATTTATATAGGATTAATCTATTTATATATTAGAATTACTTAATATTCACTATAAAAATAGCTATATTAATAGTATCTAAAATCTATTTATTATAAATAATATAATAATATTAGTAGTCTAATATTATAAAAAATATTAAATAAATAGAAATATTAAAATTATTTATTAATATTTATTTTAAGAAGTAGATAAGTTACTAGTATAATATTTATAGCTAATATTACTATTTTAATAATATATTAATATATAGATATATTAATAAGAAGATATTAATCTCTATATTTAAATATCTATATTATAGAAGCCTATATAGACATCTAAATAATTCTATTAAATTTTATAATAAAAAGCACTACTAGATTATCTAAAATTATATTAAATATTATATTATATTATAATATTACTATTATAATTAGCTACTAATATATATAAGCTAGATAGATATTTATTTATTATAATTTCTAACCCCTCACTAGAGATAATTTATATAAAGATAAAATAAAGATTATAGCTAGAATTATAGATAAATAGACTAGATATAGCTTCTATATAACTAGAGCTATATATATATAAAAAACTATTAAATAAGCTAATAAAGTGATAGATTAATAATAATAATTCTAGTAAAGTAGCTAGAAATAATATTAATTTTTAGATTTTATATCTATTATTAGTATAGATTATACTAGTAAGATTATTCTATTCTAAGAAACTACTTAGACTAGTTAGATTAAGTAATAAAGCTATATATAAACTATAAATATTAATAAATTATTATAATAAATAATAGAACTATTAATAATATTTTATAATAATTAAAAAGCTATTATTTAGTTTATTATCTAGTACTAGAGTCTTATTATTATAATAATATCTATAGATACTAGTAAAAGCTTATTATTTATATTATTAGTATAAATAAATTATAGAAATATAACTATTATAATAGTTCTATTAGTTATATTATATATAAATTTCTAATAATAATACTAGACATTAGAGATCTTATATATAGAATAAAATTTATAATATTCTATAAATAGAGTAGCTATTATATTAGTAATCTCTATCACCTATTATAAATGTCGGTGATATAACCGCCATTTATTTTGGCTAATAAACGTTAGTGTGGTGCTAGGCAGTCTGGATAACTGCTATTTATTTATTGGCGGTTATCCCCCAGCTAGATTTACCGTTAGGGTTGCCGCTTAAATTTGGACTAGATATAATATTAACTTTAGATAACTTATTTATATAAGGATAAATTATTTAAGCGATTTATTCATTAATAGGATATGATTGAAAATAATTAGGGTTAATTTTTGATGGTAGTGATTTATAGAAGTATTATATCTAATATAAATATTTATCTATTCTAAAAGGGGTAATATTAGTATTTCTGTGATGTGTATTCCTATGTGTTTTATATATTCTATGTAGAACATGTCTATAGTTATATTTATGCTATTTATATTTATTCAATCTATTAGGATTATATTATAATCAAGCATAGCACCCCTAATTGTAGACTAGATATTCCAGTATGAATCTTATTATTAGATAGTGATTTATTGTTTGTGCTAGCATATTATATTTGATAGTTAGTTATCATCTTATTTACGGAACATGGTATATATATAAGAACGGTATTTATAGCATATTATATTATTCTAGTAATATTATTAGCAGTTTCTTGAATAGATTTGCTATTATTATGAATTAGTGATCCTCTACCAGCCTATTATACTTATTCCTAGATTAATCCCACCATGGGATCCTATATATCAGTATAATTATCCTAATTACTATTAGATTAGAGAGACTATTTAATAGATCTAGGACTATTGCTGCTAGGAGCATGGATAGACTAACCCCTAGTATTAAGAATAATCTTATTCTAAGATACTATCCTAACCCCAGCCTAACATGCTATAGAATATAATGGTTAGCTAATAGTTTATCTCTAAAGGATATAGATCCTAATAGTTTGCTATCTATAATAAGACTATTACTGTGGCTGCTATGGCCCTAATTGTGAAGTTACTATAGGAGATAGTATAAGTAGCTATAAAGTAAGAGATCACTTATCAAGAGCAATAGATTGAGATAGCTGAATAAGCCTAGATCTATCTCTATAAGCCCCGGGAAACCAACCTATAGGTAGAATAGATAGGATGGATAGATTATTTGTTAGATGTAGACCTAGGTGCATTATAGGTGTTATTATAACAACCTAATCTAGAATAAGAGCCTGTATTAGCTGAAATTAATAAATGATTTTATTAGATTGTTATAGTGGCCCAACGTATTATGTTAACGCGGTTGAATATTTTTAGTCGATTTGAGATGCACTGGAAATAGGTAGATTAGATACCCTAATACCTATTCTAAGCACGGATAGTGGCTAGTACTATCGAATAGTACATCGACATGTGGTAATAGATTATTTGGTATATTATGCGCAGTGTGAGTACTGGTAACGTCTAATTTCAGTTAAATGCTATCTAATATGAGACTATCTAGCAGATCTAGCAGGCTATATCTGAGAGAGATTATATCCATTCCCCTATCCATGCCACTAAGGAGATGGATCCTGCCAATTAGCTATTAGATCCTGTGGATTAGGCTATATTAATATGGTGTATTACTATATTAGACTATCTATTATAGGGTTAGCATAAACAGGAGTTCACTAACAGCATTATTAGTGGGTTGGCCGTGATAGGGATCTAGAAGACTAATAGATAGGAGATAGTGTTAGTATTTACTTCTAAATTGTCTACTATAATTAAGATCACCCATATATTAGTTATCTAATAGGCATAGGAGGAGAATGAGATCTATTCTAGATTATCTAATTATTTTATAGTATTACACGGGATGATATTATAATTTATAATAATAATAGAACCTATATTAATAAAATAAATATTAGATTCCTATATATATAGTATGAAGATCCGGTACAGCACTACTACTAATAGGTTAATTAAATGGTATAGAGACTAGATTATATACTAGTATTATCAATTCATTATAGATAAATTACAGTAGATAGTATATAGTATTATTAACCAGACATAAGACTATTTGATATAAGAGATATTATTATTTCTTACTAACTATTGATTGCCTACTATTCAATAGGAGACCATAGAGGACTACGCCATGGAGGATTAATCTGGATAGTATTTTATGCAGGATCCTTGTAATGCGTGGGATGTTAACAACACATGGTGGTTGCATGACCGCATATAGCAGGAACCTGAATTATGATATATATTTATCTACGCTAAGCATCTATCCCGCATATCCCTAGCCTAGACGTGGTGTTCCTGTTGTGTGTAGTAATAGATATGAGTGGTGACCTAGGCTATTAGTAAGTTATTTATATATTTCTAATAGTTGGCTATGCCATTCTAATACTATATTAAAACCATAGTATATAGACACTCTAAATAGAGCGGATTCATATAGCTATCCTAGAAGGTGGATGGCACGATATAAACATTAGAATAGATGAAACAGGCTATATAATAAGAAATTAAGATTAGTATAGGGATCTAATTAACTATTAGTATATATTAATAGATTATAATCGCTATTACCTAGCGATATATAGGTCCTATAACCGGGTTTAAGAGCGATTCAATAGAGGAGGAGCAGGAGATAGATAAGAATAAGAATAAATATTAATAAATAGCTAATAATACAGTAATTAATATCTAAGCTGGATATAGAAGCTATATAGCTGGGATAATATATATATAAGGTGTAAAGAAAGCCCCTAGGACTATTACTACTATAAAGACCCAGTTTCGACAGGTTAGTGAGCAATAATATTAGTTTTTAAGATTTCTATCTCCCCATAGTGCTGGTATGAAATGAAAATAAGGGATTTCTATAGTAGATCTCTATGCTATAGCCTATTAGCATGCTATACAATAGGCGCCTATTCAGCTGTTATTAGAAGGGATTATTAGAGCTAGTACCTAGTTCTAGAAGATCTAGAAAGTAGTTATTCAGGCTGTAATAAGCAGCGCCTTATAGGTATTAGAAGTGATAGGCACTAGTAGTAGTAAGAGTATAATATTTATAGTCCCTATAGCATAGGAGCATGCTAGGATGAGTATTATAGTAATATTAATAGTGTCATTATAATAGAATATATAGTGGGAGTGTGAGCGAGCAGGGATATTATATATGCTATAGAATTCCTACCAACCGCCTGAGACGGTGCGGATCATGTTAATTACACCCGAATTAGCCACCAGTAAAGGGTTTTAATCATATATCAGTTAGTTATAGGCGTAGAATCAATTAGACTAGATTATAATCGATAAATGCTATACAATATTGGATAGCCGCGAGGATTTTTGACCTAAGATAGTAGAATTGTACGTGTTAATAACTATTAGCTATCTTATAATGTTGTTAACAGCCATATTACCAGTTATTAACAAGGTTTGATTATTCTAGTGGTTATAATTACCGCCTATAATTGTATAATAATTCCGCAGTCTATACACCACCTAGGTTAACATCACATATCAGATAGAGTCGATAGGCGAGGATATAAAGATGGATAAGATTATAGCATTTATCTAGCAGTGCAAGGCCTATTAGTATCCCTATAGTAGGAAGATTATTATATATCAGAGTAAGACTAGTTTTATAGATATATTAGCCACCTAATTAGAATGTTTAGTATATTATAGGCGGATAGTAGTGGCCTAGAAGGAGTATATATTATAAATATTCACCCAGCCTCTTAAGAAGACTATAGATGAGCCTAGCTATAATATAATAATTATAATAACTAATATATTAAGTATAGACATCAATATCCCTACTATATAATATATTATCCACGTGGAGGTGCCCTAGATGTTGCGGGATTACAGCTAGGAAAGTAGACGCGCTGGATGGGATAGATAGATAAGTGAAGCCATTATTATTATACCCCGCACGTTCTAGGCCCATAGATGGACGCAGTAGAAGACTAGATATAAAGAGGATAAGTAGGCCATATAGACATATTTCTAGGGTATTAAATATTAACAGACAGTATTAGATATATATTTAGATTTATATAAGAGACTAGATAGTTATATTAATAGTAAGACGCTATATAATTAATATATAGCCTATTCCCAGCCATCCCCATTACATTCTGTAGATATGATGGTGGTATAGATAGCGCAGGAATAGCAGAAGCAGATTATTACATAGTAGGTATAATAGATCCATAGGAAGGCAGCTATGGCAATAGATTAATTAGAGTGTATATTATTGCAGTAGTAATACTAATATGTAGTATATTATATTAACACTATAAAGATAGCTATATTAATATATTTAATTATAGTATGTTCCTAACCAGCTACAGCTATGGTCTAGGGTTATATTAAATAGATAATACAGCAGATATAGGAGTAGCGTAAATATATATAGTTTTTATATTATTTTATATATAGAGTGCTCTAGGTGATATACTAGTGTTATAAGGCCAGTCTTTATAGTAGATAGTAGGTTATTCTTAAACAATAATGCTAGTTTCTAGATATTGTGATCCTGATAGTGATTAGCATCATACATTTAAACCCCTATAGATGTGTAGAGATAATATATATATAGATATGTGACAACTAGGTGGATATAGAGGATGCTGACTAGGTATATACATAGTTTAAATATAAGATCTGATAGAGTAGCATAAAAGGGACCTAATTGATTAAGGTGTTTTATTAGTTAAGTTAGTTTATAATTATACTAGTATCTTAGTCCTGACTATCATCCCGGTTTTATAACGCTGATGCAGACGCATGAGGTTTAGTTGATTAATAATTTTATATATAGTCTATAGAAGTATGAGATTTGATTAATCAATAGTTTTATGCACCATACATAGAAGCATAAGATTGGATTAATCGATGGTTTTACACACTATATGTAGAAGTATAAGGTTCAATTAATTAATAGTTTTATATACTATATGCAGAAGTATGCAGTTTGGTTAATCTATAGTTTTATACATAGTACGTAGAAGTATAAGATTAGATTGATTAATAGTTTTACACACTGTACGCAGAAGCATGAGGTTAGATTAATTAATAGTTATATACACCGTATGTAGAAGTATATAGTTTGGTTAATCTATAGTTTTCCGCACTATATGTAGAAGT